>JABUQX010095374.1:30000-40000 GCA_015478945.1 Trachelipus rathkii
TAAGTGATTTTTTTATATGTTTATTTATCAGTTGTGTTTTTTTTAGTGAGATAATAAAAACAATAGAGACTTTTCCGAACTTTTTTATTTTTTGGAATAAGCGTGGAAGAAAGAAAGGAGAAGAGAATAATAGTAAACTATTAACTTTTCCGACGACTTACGTGTGGCAGGTAAATATGGTGTTATTTATTATTATTATTATTATTATTGTCCTTATTAATTATTCATCTTATTATAGTTTTTATTGTTATTTTTTTTTATTTTTATTTGATTGAAAGGTTGATGTCGTTTTTTCCAGTTTGAATTTTTGAAAAGTTCCTGTTCAGCTGCCTAAGGTTTGGTTCAGCGACTGAATTTCACTTGATGATTTGATGAGGGAATTACAAATGTTAGTTTATGGATGAGTGATTTTTATTCTTGGTTGAATGCTGGATTGGGTTATATAAAGTTGTTTTTATTTTTTAGTCTGAGTTTGATGATGGGAATGTTGCTGGTTTTTGGTTCAGATTATAGAAAGAGGTGAAGAGAAAAAAAACTGGGTCAACTGCCCAGGTAAGCAAAAAGAGAATAAGTTTATAATAAAAAAAAAAAAAAAAAAAAAAAAAAAAAAAAAAAAAAAAAAAAAAAAAAAAACCTTTTAACGTGCTTTATCCCTATTAAGAGGGTAACACGGGGGGACCACAGGAAATCGAACTTTAAGGCGTATCCCAAACCAGCGCCACCACCATTTTCGCAGTCGAGTTTTAATTTGCCCCCGGTAATAAAACTCGCACTGTATGCGGAGGATTTGAAACTAGGTGCTCCGTATGCGAGGCTTTTATTTTCGTTAATATTTATTAAATAAATTATTATTAATTTTTTTTCATTCACTTATTTAATATTTTAATTCATTATAATTTTTTGGTTATTAAAGTCATTTTTTTCTATTATTTAATTTGCGATTAATTATATTATATTTTCGCATTATTCCAATTTATTAGTAGCACAGTTATGGAATTTATTTGAATTTATATTAATAAAAGATGTTAAGGAGACCGAAATTAGCTTATTTAATTATTATATTATTATTATTATTATTATTATTATTATTATTATTATTATTAATATTATTAATTATATTAATTATTATTATTATTATTATTATTATTATTATTATTATTATTTTATTATGTGATTATATGATTATACAATGTTTTTTTTCTATTCCAGTTTTTTGGGGGGCTTATTCGGCTGGAACTTCGGAACTGGAATAGTAGGAATTGACTAACTTAATTTGTGGATTTGTGATTTGAAAAGCAAACATCTTTTGATTCTGTGAGTGTATAATAGAAAGTAAAGATAGAAAGGAATCTAAGAAAGATATTGAGGAGTGGAGAATTGAATAGGATGATTATTAGAGATTGTGTGGAGAGGAATTTGAAGGAGTATTGTTGGACAACTGTGAGGATAATTGTAGGAGAAACTTGATTGATTTAAGGAGGAGTACCAGTGGAGAATTGTGTGTAGAATTGAGAAGGAGTTTGGAGAATGTTTTTATAACCTTTAGGTTTAAGTTTTGCATTGTAGATTTTAGGTTTTTTTTATATGAAGTGAATGATTCATTTATATTAGTACTTTTGGAACAGTAATGGTAATAGGTTCCCTGCTGTGGTGAACAGGGGTTACGCTAGTAGTTCACCTTGCTGTGATGAGGGGTGTTAGCTAGCAGTTCACCTTGCTGTGGTGAGGGGGGGGGTTACGCTAGGTTCATCTTGCTCTGTGTTTTTTTGTAATAAATATGGTGGTTGTATTGTGTTTGGATTTTTTTTCCTAGTTTTATTATATTATTTGTTTTGGTTTCTGTTTTTTTTTTCAGGACCCACGACCATTGATGAGATGTTGGGCAGATCTTCCAACTCACAACATTGTGAACGCAGTAAAACCAGTAGAAAGAAAGTTCTGATTTGCTTTTATAGAAAATGTCGTGTGAGGCAAATCTCAGGCAGGTTAATAGATTTTGATGGGGCAAATGTAAGACTGTTGAAATATAAACCATTTTCACCAGACTACATTTTTATGCTATTTTTAGATAGAACTCAAGTTTAACATTTAATCTATTAATGTTCGTGACATTTAAATGCAAAGTAAGAAATTTTTTTTTTGAAATGAACATAAACTCTTTATTGCTTTTCTAACTCAAGACATATAAAGTGAAAATGTAGACAAATACAAGCAATGTTTCATTTATGAATATATTACATATGAATCATTCTGCTTCCCAAAAACTGAAACTGAGAGGAGACAAATTGAATTGCTTGTTCACTCATGACCTATAATGAAAAAAAAAAAAATTTAATGGCAGCAAAGAGAGAAAATACTCAACTTCCTTATGTTAAACAGACAACGTTGAATACAAAAATACTATCTCAATACTAATTTGAATGGAACAAGTTGAAATGATAAAATTACTGTCATAGAGTTGGTTCCAATTCAATTATTTACTAATTATATGTATTTTGTTTCTAGTGTTTGAAAATGATTCTTAAGTAGATTAAAATTTTGAGCTATAATTTTTATATGAAAAATTAAAGAAAAAAATGAGTAAAAATATTTAAAAGTGAAACACAAGTATGCCTCACATAAACACTGCTCTGAATTTTATTCTTTACAAATTTTGCCCTACCCTCAAGAATTGTCGGGAAATTGGGTCAGAGCATGTTTTGAGGCTGTTTAGAATTGTCGCAATTATTATATACATAGATGTTTAAATGATTATGGGGAAAAGGTATAAGGAGAAAACATAATTTAGAAAAAATTGCTAGTTACAATCTTAATAATTTTGCCTCTTAAATTATATATACAGTTACTGGTACTGATATTATATAGTACTGTACTATATATATATATATATATATATTATTATATATCTATATATATATTATATATTATACTATATTATATATATATATTATAGTATAATAATATATATATATTATATATATATAATATCTATTATATATATAATATATATGATATAATATTATATAGATATATAACTTAAGAGGCAATTAGTTCATCATTAACTTCAGTCTGAGTATTGCTAAATTATCCAGATTGTCCAAGTCTTCAACCATTTTAAATTACTAGTATTAAAATTTTTAGTATTACTTTTTCAGTATATTGTATAATTCCTTTTATATATATATATATATTATATATATATATATGTATATATATATATATATATATATATATATATATATATATAATATATACTATATATATATATTATATATATAATATATATTGCTGTTGCTGAGTTTTGTGTAACAATATCCACCATGGTCTCAAAGGAGTGGCCATGATAGGTTGGAAATTCAACTCTATGGGAGATATTTCAGTAAATATATTATATACTATATATATATATAAATATATATAATATATATATATTATATATATATATATATATATATAATATATATATATATATATAATATAATATATATATACTATTATATATATATATATATATTACGGTATAATAATATATATAATATAATATATATATTATATAATATATTATATATATATATATATATATTATATATAAATAATATATAATATAGATAACATAAACCCAATGGTTAGAGACTCCCACAACAAAGCGAGGGTCCAGGTTCGCAACTGATCGAGTGGGAGAATGTGAGTTTTCTCTCCTTGGGCTTGGCTTCATCCTGCTCGGACGTTTAATTGAGATACACCTCCTAGATTAGGGCTTCTGCCCGTGAGTGGTGGTGTGTTATGTAAAAATATATATTATATATATCTATATATATCGGTATATATATATATGATATATATAATATATATATTATATATATATATCATATATATATATTATAATATATATTAATATATATAATATTATATATATTATATATATATAATATATTATTATATATATTAAAAGCATTCAACTCAGGCCGATTTCAAGCCAAAGGTTTACGTTGTTAAATTATGTTCTACCACTAGACTACGATGAGGCTAAAAAAAAAACGAGCTAACATTGGAATACTTTTTCAAAAAGAAGGCAAAGGTTTTACCTTTTGGCAAGTTTCCATCTCACATCTCGGATCAGGTTTCAAACAGGGATTTAATCGGAGATATTTATCAATTTTTATTTAAAACTGCGTAAACACTTGGCAGTGTTAATAGTTTTAAAAGTTGTATATTTATATAATATATATATATATATATATATATATATCTATTATATATATATATAGTATATATATATATATATATATTATATTATATATATATATATTATATCAGGGATGGGCGCGCTATCGGACTATCCGGTGATCCGGCTAATGGGAAAGTTTTTGAACTATCCGGTAATCACCGCCGGATATCATTGTTATCACGGCGGATATCCGGATTAGTTACTTCCTAGTAGGTCTTCCTCGTTTTGGGGAAATATTTAAAATAATTTGAAAATTATATATATATATTGATATATACATGAATATATAATATGTATGTTTTAAGAGGTCTATCCATTTACAATCGATATAGGTCTTATATGATATATATATATATATATATATATATACTATAGGGTTGGTGAAAAAATGTTTTTTTTAGTTCATTTTTTTTTTCCAAATAAAACCATTTTTTTTTTAAAACAAAATGTTTTTTTTTTGTTTTTTTTTAAAAATTACATCTTTTTATGTATATTAAAGATGTTTAAATTATACAGTATTACCAATACCCTTTCTAGCCTAAATATTGACTATTAATATGGATTTTATAATACAAGTGTATATATATTAATATATATACTATATATATATATAATATTATATCTATATATATATATATATATATATATATATATATATATATATATAATATATATATATTAATATGATCAAAAAAGGATGGTAATAACAGGTGGTTTTGGGGTGTCAGGAGAAAAGGAGAAATGGTAGGAAGGTGATGGATTTCTGTGAGGGAGAGAGGTATGTGTGTATGTAATACTTTTCTTAAACACAAGAGTATCCATAAAGTATAGCTATAGTTTTTGGTGGTAGGTAGAGATGGTATCGGAAGTGAAAAGTATGATTGATTGTTGTGTTTTTTGAAGTAAGGAGATGTTGAAGTATGTGTTGGATGTTAAAACAGTGAGGGGTTTAAGGAATGGGGATTATCGGATCATTAATGTTGTTCTATGTAAAATTAAGTTATGGGGACTTGGGATGGAGAGGAAGGTGATAAGGAAGGAAGTGGGTAAAATTAAGAAGTGAGAATTTTAGTGAAACAAGGTAATAAGGAATATAGTATGTAAAGAACGCTTCGCAAGTAAATCAGTTGAATGTGAAAAGTTGAAACTGAACAAAAATCTGGAAGCAATTTGTTAGAGTGCAAAAGAAGTATGTAGGTGTGGCTAAAGTAGGGGGAGTAAAGAATGTTAACAGTGAGAAGTGGAATGAAGAGGTGATGCAAGAGTTAAAGTAAAAAAAAAGCGTGGTTGATTGTACTAAAGGCAATGATGAAGTTTCAAAAGAACGATGCTTGAATTATATAAGAGGAAAAAAGAATGCTAAGATGCGTATTTAAAAGAAAAGAAGAGGGTATATGCAAGCAGTTTTGGAAGGAGATGAATGGTGGGACAATAAAGGAATGGAGCTCTTCTGGAAGGAAGCGTGAAAGGTTAAAATAGAATAGGGAAACTGCTCGAATAATGAATAGGGATGGTGTTTTTTACTGATGAAATGGAATGTGAGGGGGTGTGGAAAGAACACTTGTAAAATCTGTATAATTTTTCAGTTAATGAAGAGGTGATAGTGCCTGTGTGTGGTGGCGTATCCAGGGGGGGGGGCCAGGGGGGCAATGGCCCCCCGAAATTTTTCTAGACACTAAAAATTTTAAGTATCATATCCGTTAATAATATAAAAGTGCAGAGGTTAAATTATTTTATATAATTGGTCGCTGTCAGGAACAAATCTCGTATGTCCTTTAGTTAAAAGTCTTGAAACCATCAGAGAAAAGCAACATTAGAATTTCAGAGATTTGAAGAATGTTAAGCGTATTAGAGATGGTTTGAAATTGCTGTACAAGAATTAACAAGTTCCAAAATACGACCCAAACATTCCTACTTCCGACCTACAAACTTATTATTCGCACATCCATTTTTATACATTTTTGGATGATTTAATAGATATTAGGAGAGAGGTTTTTAATCATAAGAAATGATTTCCGTCCTTGCTAATTTGTCATCACCGACAGGTGTATGTGCATATTGAGAAGATTAAAAGATTTGTGTAAACATTTTTAAGGAAGATCTCGAAAAGCCTAAATAGAAGATTTAGTAAAAGCAGAATGGATTTTATGGAAGTTTAAATGGCATCACAGCACAGATTGCCCAAAAAGCAATTGACGGACTAGTTTCTTGTTTCGGTACAATTTTTCCTATATATATAATTTGTTGCAATACTGGTGAATTTTACCCGTTCTACTGCTTCCAAGTAGAATAAGCTTTTCAACATTAGACTTCTGAAAACCTACTTAAGAATACTATTGGAGAGGAAAGACTTACTGGACTTGCCTCCTCTAAATACATCGAAATATTGACATAAAACTGAAGATGTTATCCATCGGATTGTGGCTACATCGCCGCCCGGCGATTACAGTTAACAATTTAGGTAAGATGATTTTAGTAATTTTTATAAAATTACTCCCATTTTTTTTAGAAATTTAATATTTGGTCTTACCATTTTATATATATATATATATATATATATATATATAGTATATAATTATATATATTACTATATATATATATATATAATATATATATATATAGTATATATATATATATATATTATATATATATTATATATAATATAACATTTTGTTGGCCCGCCCGAAAAAAATTTCTGTGATACGCACTGACTGGTGTGTGTGGGGTTTGATGGTGGCAAGAAGGAATAGGTATTTGGGATGAGGTTTATTGCAAAATTAAAATGGGGAGAGTGAGATAGTTGAAGAATGGTAAATTGCAGGTATAAGTGAAATTACTGGTGAAATGATCAAGACGGAGGGCAAGTTTCTGTTTGATTGGATCTTGAAGTTGTGTAATAAGCGTTTATGGAGGGTATAGTTTCGAGGGATTGAAGGAGAGCAGTATAGTACCCTTATATAAAAGGGTAAAGGAGATAAAGGGACTGTAGAAATTATATGGGAATTAGTTTATGGAGTGTTATAGGGAAGAAATATGTTGGTATTTTGGTCGAAAGGAGTGCGCTGAGTGACTGAGGACTGATTGGTGAAGACAAGGTGCGTTTAGGAGTATAGAGGATGTGTGGATCAGATCTTTAAATTGAAACAAATGATAGAGAAAATGAGGGAGAAGCAGAATAAATTGTATTTAAGTTTTATGGATTTGCACAGAGGGTTATTGATAGGGTTAATAGGGACGCTCTATACAGTGTTTAGTGATATATAGTGTTGGTGGTAGGCTTCTGAATGGAATCAAAAGAATTGTATGACGATAGTGAGGCGTGGTTAGAATAATGGTGTCAAAAGTGATTGGTTTTTTATTAATATTTAATAACGGAGTGAGGCAGGGGTGTGTTATGTCTCTTGGTTTATTCATTGTATATGGATATGGGTTATGAAAGATTGAAATTGAGCGTTGACAGGAATGGTGTTTTACGAATGTGAGAAGGAGATGAGTGGAGGTGCCTACCTATTATAAGCGGAATGATTTGGGTTTTGTGTGGCGAATTTGAAGAAGTTTGAGAGAATTGGTAGAGTAGATTTTGGCAGGTGTGTAAAAGGAGGGGTTTTGAAAGTATACGTAGATAAGAGTAAGGTTATGGTTGTGAGTGAGGTAAGAGTCCAAAGTGTGAAGTTATGTTTAGATGGTGAGCAGCTGGTAAAAGTGTCGAGTTTAAATATTTCAGGTATATGTGGATGCCAGGAAGGTGGCTGGTGCAATAAAATCGTTGTTGAATGTATAGGGACTAAGTCTTTAGTGTGCTAAGGTCTTACATGACGCTATGTTTTTACCTGTGTTAATTGGTATAGTAGTGAGACTAAGGTCTGGATAAGAATTATAGATCTAAAGTTCAATGTGTTCAGATGGACAATCTTAGGGGCATGCTGGTATGAGAAGAATTGATAAAAATGAGGAATGAAACATATTAGAGAGTGTGTGGTGTGAAGAAAAGGGGTAACGAGAGAATAAATGAAATACGTTGAGTATGGTTTGGTAATTTTGGAAAGGTGATGATAAGTCGGTTTTTAAGCGGAATGTAAATAGTGGGAGTGTGTTGGAAACCGACCGGCAGGGAGAGATCGAAGAAAGAAGTGGATTGAGTCAGTATACGAATGTTTGAAGGAGAGAAATGTGAGTTTGCAGAGCGAGAATAAAGGGTGCATAATAGGAGAGTAAATTGCTGGGTTTTGTGAGGGGTTGTGATTGTGGCACCTGGGCGAAGGGATGAACACTTACACTGATTCGTATTATCCATAGTGAGGGTCGTGCAGCGCCGTGAAGTTATGGGTGGTTTTCGTGACTGTGACGAGTGCTTACTAGTAATGGTAGCAGAGGGGCGGAGGGGTAAAGCGGACTTTCTTTCGACTTTTGTCATATTTTCTACTGCTTTTCTTTTCCGATGTTCGTTACGCACTCCCAGTCTTGGGAAGAAAAGGTAGATGAAGAATATATATAATATATTATATATATATATATATATATATATATATAATATATATATATATATATATATATATATATATTATTATTAATATATAGTATATATAATATATTAATAATAATAATAATAAAATAATAATAATAATAATAATATTCAGATCATGTGAAATGTAATAATTATATGCCCTAGAGCACAAATAAAACTTTACTAAGTATTAAAATCTACTTTATATATTGCAAACCTCTTTTTACATATTGTATTTACTGTACTTTAATGCTAAATACCTTAAAAGACTTGATATATATGAAAAAAAGGTAATTTAAAAAAAAAAAAAAAAAAAAAAAAAAGAATTTTGGCCTTTGGTCTTTTTTTTAAAAAAACAGTGTTTTTTTTAAAAAAAAACGAACGGTTTTTTTTTTAATCCCAACTATATATTATATACTATATATAATATATATAGTATATTTAACTATTATAAACTATTATATTTTATATTAAAAATTTAATAAACAATAATTTTATTAATTTTTTAAACTAAAAGAGTTTATTTATATATATATTATATACTTGTTTAGCACTTTCGATGTGTGGGGTTACCAAGTGTTATATTTATTTATTCATCATTTATGTTGACTGTACAATACAAGCTGCGTTTCAGAAGTCGAGTGGCACCGTTTGCAAAATCGACTCAGAAATGCTTCGAATTGAAAAATTACATTAACGAAATCAGAGAACGGAAAATTTTGAGTACCCTGGAGAACGGCCAAGCAGCGCCATCGGATCAGCTGAAAATTGTAAACAATACTCTTATACTTATATTGTTTATTTTATGAAATGATCGATATATTTTAGTATCCTTAATATAAAAATTAACTAAACTAAAATATTAAAAACTTTTGGCAAGCCATTTCCGACATGTTTTTGGTAAAGAAATTTGTTTTGAAACGAACTATCCTTGCGCAGCCCGCCTGTTATTAATTCCGAATCGATGGATTTAACAACGGGCCGCCTGAACTGTGTTCGTTTAAACGTGACGTATAAACGAAATGCCAGCAAACGGGCCTATGGAAACGATGGCATTAGTGCACCCTGTGTGCCCGCCGAGCTGCAGTCGGCTTCCTTGGAAACGCGCTTATTAATTTAATCTTTAATTTGGTGGTGCACGTTTCATAATTATGGTAAAATATGGTAAATATAAATATTATAATAATATCATTATAAAAATATTAAAATATATATATGGTAAAAAAATATGATATTTATAATGAATTAACTACCAAGACACGTGTTAA
>JABUQX010095374.1:45000-62673 GCA_015478945.1 Trachelipus rathkii
AATATAAAAAAAAAGATTCAAAAAGTGTCAAAATTTTTGGGCGGAGAGGGGTTAATCGGACCACCCTTATTTAAATTCGTATTTTATTTATCATTATTGACATTTTTATTACTTATTACGAATTTTAATTTGATAAATATCTTAAACATTTAGTAAAATTTAAATATAAGATTGAAATTATACGTAACTCGAGAATTAACAGATGGTCGAGTCACCCTGCAATGTGGTCCGCTTCACCTCATGATCGGGTAAGGCTGACTCGGCGTTATTCAAACTTTAATAAAACTTTTATATTAGGATTACATTATTATTTTTTTGGTGTGCTTAATGCCGACTATAGGGCCGTGATTTACAAAAAAAAATTTCCAAAAAGTGCATTCGGGGAGAGTCGGGAGACAAGTTATACCTAAAGTGGTTCACATCACCGCCGACGCCTATTATAATATATATATACTATATATAATTATATATTATATATAATTATTATATATTATATATATTTATATATATATAATGATATATATATAAATATATATATATATATGTACTATTATTATTATTATATTATTTCTCTTTTGTATATATATTATATTATATATTATCTATATATATATATATATATATATATATATATATTATATATATAGCTATATACTATATTATATATATATATATATATATATATCCAAAATACTAACAAAACTAACCATCCCTTCGGGAAAAGATACACAAACTACAAAAAGCACACTGGACAAAATTCTTGGAACATATAGATAACAACATACAACATAAAATATCACTAACACCACGACACCAAATATAGCTATCCAAAACTTCACATCAATAATTCAAAGAGCTGCTAACTAAAACATTCCCTGTGGATACCTTAAAAAATATAACCCAACCCTAACAACTGAAATCTCAAACCTGATTAAACATCATAACCTACTTCAAAAAAACAGCAAAACAAACTAGAACACAAATCAATAATTTAAACACTCAAATCACAAACCTAACCAAAACACACAAACAATCTCAAACATTCCTAACAAAAAACCTACAAAACAAAAATAACAGAATGTGGAACACTATAAATATATTTCAGCCCCATGTAAAAGTACTAAAACAATGGTGCCAAACCTCTCATATAAATTTTATAAATCTTCCAAAAAAATGTTGTTTAAATTTATTTTAGGGGCCATTAAGTTTAGGTTATAGCTACCGTAAGTTTTATTAATTATACACAGTAAATATTGTCTACTTAACCAAACCTATCAAAATTTTACTGATTTTGGAACGCTAAAAGAAATGATATATGAAAACAACAAATAATGTTACTTATAAAAATATTGTAAATTTGGTAATTTTTTATTAACAACATTTGGCAGCATAGCTTATAGGAATATCAAAACATTGATTGATTTTTAAAAATTATTGATTTTTTTTAGAATCTGTTAAACTCAACTACAACTTTAAAATGGGGGGCCAGGCCTTTGAGTACTCAGCAATTATGGGATGAGAAAACCGGAAGCTTTAAAAACTACACTTGAAGCGTTCTTTTTTAGGAACGTGGATGGTCTAGTGGTTAGAGCGCCGGGTCACTGTTAACTCAGCGACGCGGAGTCCAGGTTCGAATCCCGCTGATGGAGAGTAAAATCTCCTTTGACTCAGATTTAAAATAACGTTCAATCATAGCCAGATTTAAAATAACGTTCAATCATAGCCTGATACTCTAAAGAAATGGGTATCAAACTTCCTATCAGGGAGAACAGTACAAATAGCCTATATACAAATGAACAACAAGAAATCACGTATAACATTAAAAATGGTATACTCCAAGGAGCAATCCTATCTGTAATAGTCGAGTTTAACAGATTCTGGCGAAATATCGATATTTTTTTCTGATAACTATTATTTTTATACATCTTTCAATCCCATGTAAAAGTGCTAAAACAGTGGTACCAAACCTCTCTCATATATAAATTTAATAAATCTAGCAAAAAAATTTTTGGTTTTGTTTAAATTCATTTTAGGACCCATTAAGTTTAGGTTGATATTTTGTTAATTATGCACAGTAAATCTGTCTACTTAACCAAACTTATCATTACTTTACCGATTTTTTTAGTGTAAAAAGAAATATATGAAAACGTTTAATGTTGCTTATAAAAATATCGTAAATTTGGCAATTTTTTATTAACATTTGGCAGGTTTGCTTCTAGGAATATCAAAACATCCATTGATTTTAAAAAAATATAATTTTTTTTAGAATCTGTTGAACTCAACTATTACCCATGAGGTAGCTATATCACCATGAGCATGAGGTTTGGTGATTGATTATTCTATTGGCTTGACTGGGACAGTCTAGATAGGCCAATGTGGCTTCTTACCGTCTTTTTATTTCTAATGTTCATAGCCACCACACACCAGAATCTAAACAGCAACTAATCTAACCCAACAATACATCAACCAAATTCAAACTTGGCTGACTGATAATAGAATTTCTTCACAAAATTTACCTTATACTTAGTATAAGGTAAATTTTGGCCTTCATCACCAAATAAATCATTTATAACTCTAATCACAGCAGACAGCCAACTCGGTTCAACCAACCTCCAAATCTTCATAAACAACATCGCTATCCCATTAAACAAACCCAAAATTCTTTGAGCGTGATTTGACACATATCTAACTTTCACAAAACACACAAATACATTCCATAAAGTTAGCAGAGTTTTCTTCCCCCCCTCCCCCCCGCACCCACCTAACCTTTTAGTGGTATTTCTCACGCAGTTCCAGATAAATTTTGGTTCCAGTATTGAAATTGAGCACAAATTTCATAAAAAAGACCGATTCATTAAGCCGTTTTCGATTTTGCATTTCTGCTTACGAAACGTAAGAAAGGCTAAAGTTTGCGTTCAATTATGTCAATTTAAGCACAAATTTAGGAAAATGCTAACAAAAAAATGAGGAATTTTCTAAATTCTGTAAGGTTGCTCTTTCCCGTGCTTACCGAAATTTAAGGAAAATGCTTACGAAAAATGTAAACAAACAAGATGTTTCAATCACTGAAATAGCTTTAAAATTCTAATTTCTCTTCCAAATCGTAAACTCCATCACAATAGTTGAATTATTTGTATTGTAATAAAAACCATTTGCTATTTTTTTTTTTCTGTTTATCTGATCTACCACGTGATCCATCAAAACAGCTGATCAAATATAATGCAAACCAAACGTCGATTATGCCCAAAATTCGTTCTAAAACTGTGCTAAAACCGGGGTATGCATTCTTATCGAGCGTAAGCACCAATGACAAAATCGATACAAACGGCTTTTTTATTGCATATTTAAGCTCGATAAGAATGCTCACGCCGTTTTAGCACGAATTTCGTGCATAAACGAAGGCGATTTCTCATAAAAGTTAGCACCCGTTTTCTCATTTCTTTTTTGTCACATTTGTCGGCTAATTGCAAATTTAAGAAAGGGTTGGTAGGTACTATGATGGGTCTGGGTATCAAATATAATATATTTAGACGACGGCCAATTTGACGGGTTTATTACAGTAGTTACTTAATTCGTTAGACGGCAGTGTGTTAACTATAACTTAGTTTATTAAGGCCATGTGGATGGTTTGGGTATCATATATATATATATATATATATATATATATATATATATATATAATATTATATTAATATATATATATATATTAATATATATATTATATAATATAATATATTATATATTATTATATATATATTATATATTATATATATATACTATACTAATATATATATATATCTTATTTTTGATAAGATTGGTGGATTTTAGTTACAGTAATTTAACAGCCCTAGGGTGCTTTGTGGATTTGCACGAGCATGTTTTAGACTTTAGAAAAAAAAAAGAGACAGTAAGAAGCCACCTGGGCCATCGCGACTGTCAGTCAACCCTAACCAAACATGCTCATGCAATCCACAAAGCACCCTAGGGCTTGTCAAATTGTTATAAAATCCACCAATTTGGCTTAAGTCAAAATTATGATAATATATATTGATAGCCAAACAATCCACATGCATTAATAACAAGTTCTGGGCTCGCACATGCCATCTCACATAATAATTACTATAACTACCAAACCGCAATTTTGGCCTTCGTTCATAATATTTATATGATACCCAACCATCATAAGGAATCTAACCCTTTCTTAAATGTTGCAATCGAGTCACACTCAACAACCTCCTCTGGCAGACTATTCCAAAATTTAACAACCCTATTACTGAATGCATGCTTTCTTATATCAAGATGGCATGCTTTCTTCTTAATTTTCTTACCCAGCAAAAAATTTTTACTGGTTCCAGCACATTTTCCAACGGGATCCAGCTGGACCAGTGCAATGATTTCCAGTGGGAACCAGTTCAATTTCGCACTGGACCTTGTTGTGTTTTAAGATCAGTTTTTTTCAAATCCAGTCGTAATTTTCCAGCTGGGTCGTACTGGGATTATCCAGCAGAACCAGTACGAACCCGCATTATTTCCAGCTGGATCCAGTCGAATTTCTTACCTTACTATTACCAGTCGTAATTTTCCAGCTGGGTCATCCTGGAATTATCTAGCAGAACCAGTACGAACCCGCATTATTTCCAGCTGGATCCAGTCGAATTCCTTACCCTTTCCTGCACTGTTACCAGTCGTAATTTTCCAGCTGGGTCATCCTGGAATTACCTAGCAGAACCAGTACGGACCCGCATTATTTCCAGCTGGATCCAGTCGAATTCCTTACCTTTTCCAGCACCGTCACCAGTTGGGTCATACTGGAATTATCCAGCATAACCAGTATGAAATTGCTTTATTTCCAGGGTATCCAGTTGTACTTTGAACCATTTACTATATGCAAAATCCATTCGTAATTTTCAATTAAGGGTCGATGAACTAACCAGTACGAACCCGAATATTTTCAGGTACTAATCGCACTGATCATATATTTATATATATATCATATATATATATATTATATTATATATATATATAATTATATATAATATATATAATATAATATATAATTATATATATATATATATATTAGTATTATAATAATATATATATATATATAACTATTATATATGCATTTATAGAGGGAGAGTACACGCATACTCGAACGCGATGAAATTACCTCCCATTTTTAATGTGCGTCTTTCTCTTTTGCGTTCATCCCCACCTTCCCTCTCCCCCTCCCCACTCATCCTCCCAGGCATACATATTACTGACCACATTTTCTTCCAGCATATCATATACACATACTTAAGTACACACCCCTCTTCTAGATATACACTTTACAGACATCCCTACTACTCATATCCCTGTGTGTGGGGGAGAAAGAAATGCCCACCCCACCTCGTATGTCCTGCGTGTCGTAGAAGTCGACTAAGGGACGGTGGTAGTAGGGTTGGCTGCCTACTACCACCTATCTCTTGCCAGGAAGCTAATGCAGGCCTCGGAAGAAGGCCCGTTTACGGCGATCACCGAATACTTCTCCGAGCCTCATTAGCATTCCTGGCAAGAGATAGGTGGTAGTAGGCAGCCACCCAACTACCACCGTCCCTTAGTGGCCTTCTACACGCAGGACATACGATGTTGGCAATTCTTTCTCCCCACCACACCAGCGATATGAGTAGTAGGGATGTCTGGAAGGTGTTATCTAGAAGAGGGGTTTGTACTTTAAGTATGTGTATATGATATGTGGATAAATGGGTAGTACATATGTTCCTGGAGGATAGTGTGGTGAGAAATATAACGCAAAAGAGAAGAACGCCCATTAAAAATGGGAGGTAATTTCATGGCTTCGGAGAATGCGTGTACTCTCCCTCTATAATGCTATATATATGATATATATATATAATCTAATATATATATATTATATATATAATATATATATATATATATATTATATATATATTATTATATATATATATATATATTATATATATATATATTATTATTATATATATATATATATATATATCATGGGCATTTAAGTACCATGAAAATATTGCGGGTTCGTGACTGGTTAGTTATCGAACCTTAATGAAAATTTACGTAAAATTGATTTGTCATATAGTAATGGTTCAACAGTACACTGGATACCTGGTGGAAATAAAGCATTCATATAAACTGTTTATGTGGATAATTCCAGTGGAAACCCGATTTTTCCAGCTGGATCCCGTCGAATTCCTACCTTTTCAGCCGGTCACCAAGTTGGGTCATACTGGAATATCCAGTCAATAACCAGTCATGAAATTCTTTTATTGTTCCAGGGTACCAGTTGTACTGTTGATACCATTTACTATGCAAAATCCATTCGCTAATTTCAAATTAAGGGTCCGATGAACTTAACAGTCCCGCACCCGCAATAATTTTCATGGTACTAAATCCTCACTGATATATATATATATATTATATATTATATATCTATATATCTTTAATTTAATATATATATTAAATTTATTATATTTATGCCATATATATAAAATAATATATATATATATATATATATATATATAAAATAAATATATATATATTAGATTATAGAGGGAGAGTACACGCATACTCGAAGCGATGAAATTACCTCCCATTTTTTAATGGTGCGTCTTTCTCTTTTGCGTTCATATTCTTCACACACTTATCCTCCAGGCAACATATTAATGACCACCATTTATCCACATATCATATACACATACTTAAAGTACACACCCCTCTTCTAGATAACACCTTACAGAACATCCCTACATACTCAATCCTGTGTGTGGGGGCAGAAGAATTGCCCACATCGTATGTCCTGCGTGTTGTAGAAGGCGACTAAGGGGCGGTGGGTAGTTGGGTTGGCTGCCTACTACCACTTATCTTTGCTAGAAATGCTAATGCAGGCCTCGGAGAAGGTCGTGATCGCCGTAAACGGCCTTCTAATTTTCGGCGAAATTGTATGAATCGTATGGGTACATGGAATGTCAGAGGAATAAATGTTGAGGAGAAGAGGAGAGAGGTGATGGATGTATTTAGAAAGGGCAAATTTGATTTGCTCGCTGTGGACTAATAGAAAACAAAGATGAAAGGAACGAAGTTGAAGAAATAAGTGGCTGTGGTGTGAAATGTGTGCGTGCTGGTGGGGAAGGAATTAGAGAGGGAGAGAAGGAGTTGCATTTTGTGAGTGCCTGTGTACAAAGCTATGGTAGACTTTGAGTGTGTTGAGTCCTCGAATTTAATGGGTTAAATTTAAGTTTGAAAAGGTCAACGTATGTGTGGTTGTGACGTATGGTCCATCCGAGGGAAACGGTTGAAGAGAGTACGATTTTTTGGATAATCTGAATATGTTCGGATGGGGTGAGTAGAAGCTTCAGATTGATAGTTTTGGGGGACCTGAATTGGTTGGATAGGTGATCCAAAAAGGGATGTATAATAACAGGTGGTTTTGGGGTGGCGGAGAATAATGAGAATGGTAAGGAAGGGATTGATTTCTGTGAGGAGAGAGGAATGTGCGTAAGTAATACTTTCTTTAAACCCACACGAGTATCCATAAGTATACTTAGAGTTGGGTGTAGGTAGAGATGGTATCGAAGTAAAAGTATGATGATTTAGTGTTGGTGAAGAAGGAGATGTTAAGTATATGTGTTGGATGTTAAAATCAGTTAGGGGTTTAGGAATGGGAATATCGGATCATTATTGTTGGTTGTGATTGTAAAATTAAGTTAGTGGGGGCTTGGATGGAGAGGAAGTGATAAGGAAGGAAAGTGGTAGAATTAGAGTGAGAAGTTAAGTGAGCAAGACAATAGGATAAGTATGTAAGAGCGCTCGCTAGTAAAAAGGTTGATGTGAACAAGTTGATACTGAACAATTCTGGGGCTAATGAAGGAAGCAATTGTTAGTAGTGATGAAGGAGTATGTGAGGATTGCGCTAAAGTGGCAGTCAGAAATGTTCACGCTCGAATGTGGAAATGAGAGGTGAAGAAAGCGTTAAAGTACAAAAAAGAAGCGTGTTGAAATGTACTAAAAGCAATGAATGAAGACTCAAAAGAAAGTATGCTTGGAATTATATAAAAGGAGGAAAAAGAAATACTAAAAGGTTATACGTAGGAGAAACAAAGGTAAATGAACAGTTTGGAAAGGAGGATGAATCGGGACTTACAAGGGAATAGGAAGCTCTTCTGGAAGGAAGCCGAAAGGTTAAGATGAGAATAAGGGGAATCTGCTTAGAATATGAATATGGGATGGTGCTTTTGTAACTGGAATGGGTGTGAGAGGAGTGTGGCAAGAACATTTCGAAAATCTGCACAATATTAACAGAATGAAGAGGTGAATAGGAAATGTGTGTGGGTTTGATGGCAAGAAGGAATAGGTATTGTTGGGGGATGAGGTTATTCAGTAAGGAGGAGTAATCGGGTTAGTAGTGAAAAAGTTTGAAGAATGGTATATCTGCAGGTATAGATGAAATTACTGGTGGAAATGATCACAGAACGGAGGCGAGATGCGGTTGATTGATTGGATTGGAGTTGTGTATACTAAGCGTTTATAGAGGGATAGTTCAAGGATTGGAGGAGAGCGGTAATGTACCCTTATATGAAGGGAAGGGAGAAAAGGGGAAGCTGTAAGAAATTATGGGGCATAAGTTTAATTGAGTATTGTAGGGAAGGTATTGCTGGTATTTTGGTCGAAGAGGTGCGTGAGTGACCTGAAGGACTGTTGGTGAAAGAACAAGGTGGTCTAGGAGTGGTAGAGGATGTGTGGATCAAATCTTTTACATTGAAAAAATGATTGAGAAAAATGAGGGAGAAGAAGAATAAATTGTATTTTAAGGTTTTTATGGATTTGCAGCAGGCGTATGATAGAGATAATAGGGAAGCGTTATGGCGGGTGTTAGTATATATGGTGTTGGCGGTAGGCTTCTGAATGGAAATCAAAAGTATGTATGACGATAGTGAAGCGTGTGTAAGATAAATGGGTCCATGGTGATTGGTTTAGGATTAATAGCGGAGCGAGACAGGATGTGCTATGTTCTCTTGGTTATTCAATTTGTCTATGGATGGGGTTATGAAGAATTAGAGGTGGGATGGCAAGGAATGGTGTTAGAATGGTGGAGATATGGAGATGAGTGGAGGGTGCCTACCTAATTATTGCGGTGATTGGTCTGTGTGGCGAATCTGAAGGAGTTTGAGAGGATTGTAGAGAGATTTGGGCAGGGTGTGAAAAGGAGGGGCTTGAAAGTAAACGTGGATAAGTGTAAGGTTATGGTTGTGTGAGTGAGGAACTAATCAGTTGTGAAGTTATGTTTAGATGGTGAGCAGCTAGAACAAGGGTCTGAGTTTAAATATTAGGGTATATGTTGGATGAGTAGGGAAGACGATGCAGAGTGGTAGTAGGAAAGTTGGTGAATGGCAGGAAGGTGGCTGGGCAATAATCGTTTGTGAATGCCAGGACTAAGTCTTGAGTGGCTAGGGTCTTACATGAGGGTATGTTTGTTCCCTGTGTTATTGTATGGTAGTGAACTATATGGTCTGGAAATAAGAGTATAGACTAAGTAATGTGTTCAGATGAAATCTAGGTGTGCTATGGTGTGTAAGAAAATGATAAAGAGAGGAAATGAACGTATTAGAGAGTGGTGTGGTGTGAAGAAAGGGCGTAAATGGAGAATAAATGAAGTATGTTGAGATGGTTTGGTCATGTGGAAAGGATAATGATAGTCGGTTGGTTAAAAGCGGATGTATAGTGGGAAGTGTGTTGGGAACCGACCGCTGGAGACGAAGAGAAAGTGGATTGAGGCGGTAAGGAATGTCTAGAAGAGAGAAATGTGAGGTTTGGGCAGAGGCGAGAGTAGGGTGCATGATAAGGAGAGAATGGGGAAGTTTTGTATGGGGCAGTTGTGGCCACCTGGGCCAGGGGATGAACTTACACTTGACGATTTACCATAGTGAAGGGTCCGTCGCGGTCCATGATGCTCTAGGGTGGATTTTCTGTCTGTGACGAGCTCTCACTAATTAATGGTACAGAGGGGGCGGTAAGGCTGGGCTTTCTTTTCGACGTTTGTCATGTTCTCCTACTGCTTTTCTTTTCTGATGCTTGTACAGCACCTTACCCCCAATCTTGGGGCAAAGAGGAAGGTGAAGAAAGAAAGAAATATATATATATATATATATATATATCAGAGGGATTTCGTACTAGAAATATTGCTGGTTCGCACTGATTATGGTGAGCTAGTAGTTTCAAGTTCGTCGACCCTTTTGAAAATTACGAATGGATTTCGTATAGGAAATGGTTCAAAGTGCAACTGGATACCCTAGAAATAAACCAATTTCATACTGGTTATGAAGGATAAATCCTAGTTCGCACCACTGAAAATTACGATTGTGAGTGTGTGGTAGAGAAAGCGAGTCGAGGATACCTTGTCTATTGTAAGAATGCTGATGATTTGGTTTTGTGCAGCGAATCAGAAGAAAGCTTGAGAAGATTGTTTAAGGGATTTGGCAGGGTGTGTAAACAGAGAGGTATATGAAAGTAAATGTGGAGAAGAGTAAGGTGATGGAGGTGAGTGAAGGGAGCACTCGTGTCACATTATGTGGGATAAAGGGATAAATGTTGCATGATAAGGGCACGGATGATGCAGAATGTGGTATAGGAAAATGGGCAGGATGGTGGGTGGTGCAATTAGATCCTTGGTAAATGCAAAAGGACTGTCTTGAATGCAATAGAGTTCTGCATGAAGGTATGTTGGTGCGGCTGTTTTGTACAGTAGTGTAACTTTCGTGTTGAATTCGAAGTATAGATCTAGGGTGCTAGCAGTGCAAATGGTTAACCTCATGGACGTGTTATATAGGTGTAAATAGAACTGATAAAAAAAGAAATGTTATTAGGAAGCTGTCCGATGTGAAGGAGGAGGAAAATGAGAATAAATGAAAGTTTATTAACATGGTTTGATCATGTAGAAAGGATGGATGGAGGTTGGCTGGCTAAGAGAATGCATAGTGCTGAATGAATAGGAAATCGACTGGTTGGAAGACCGAAAAGGTTGATTGATTTAGCAAAATAGTCGGAAAGAATGGAATGTGAATGTGGTTGAAACAAGAGGATTGCTACGTTTGTGAAGATGCATGGTTGCGGCCGTCGCCCAGTGGATGAACCACAGTGAATGCCTGTTGCGTTGTTAAGAAACCCTACGCTGGATTATTTTTATGAATTCAACGGTTTCTCACTAATAAAAGTATATTGAGGGGATGGTGATGGAAGGAATGCGGGTTTGGCAGGAGAAGAATGGTGCATAACATGATTGAATGGCGGGGTTTTTGTGAAGGAGCATGGTTGGGACCAACTTGGCTCAAGGGATGAACCCTACATTGACGAGACACCACCGTGAGGGTCCGTCGCGATCTAATGAAGCCTCGCAGCGGATTTTCTGTGGCGACGAGTTTTCACTGGGGTATAAAGAGGATGGGAAGATGGCGGGGCTTTCTTTTCACTTATCATTGTTGTTCTCTACTACTTCTTCCGTTCCGGTTCTTGTTGCGCACCTTACTCCAATCTTGGGAGAGGAGGAGATTATGATAATAAAATAAATATAAAAATATATATATCATTATATATATATGTTATATATATATATATATAATAATATAATTATATATATATATTTTATATTATATTATATATAATATGGGAAAATCATTATGATAGGCAAAAAAAATTTGCACTTTATATTAATTACACTATACAAGTAAAACTATGTGATCTATATACCTATATATCATATATATATATATATAAATATATATATATTATATATATATATAATAATTATATTATATATTTACACTATATATAATATATTATATATATATATATATTAATATATGTAAATTGCAATTATACCGCAGTTCAATTTGTATAGATAAAATAACTCCTTGGGTGAACTCAAGATTCACTCAAGGAGTTATTTATCTATATCTAACGTATATATATATATATATATATATTTATAGTAATAATATAGTATATATATATCTATACTATATATATATATATATATATATTATATATATATATATATATATATATATATATATCTATATATATAATAATATTATATATATATGGGAAATAAATCATTATGAATAAGCAAAAAAATTTGAAACATTTTATATATATTGTGCCTTGTTTACTTCTTGTGATGGACCTTTTTGCGGAAATCAAGAAAGATATTAAGATTTATGAATTCAGAATTAAATTTGACAGACTAATTATAATGTTTTAAATCCTTAATATGCTCTGAAACTAGTCTTTTCTTCACAAAAAATAATAGCATGTTCGGAATTAACGGTAAAAGATACAACGTAAATTTCGGTAAAAAATACTATTTTTATATTATTCCTATTTATATTATATGTATAATAGATCATATTAGGTTAGGCTACTTTTCCGAGAAATTAACAGTTCCCGAGATATAAGGGTTTCTTTCAACCAGGGCTCGGAGTTCTAAAATAAATTTTTGACGAGGATCCTTAAATTCAAATTTATGGATTCTTCGACCTCGAACTCCGACTCCACTTAAAAAAATTTCGACTCCGACCTCCACTTAAACAAAAATTTTCGACTCCGACTCCGACTCCGACTCCACTCAAACAAAAATTTTCGACTCCGACTCCGACTCCAGCAGTCAAATTCAAAATTTCGACTCTGACTCAGCTTAGTGCTTACAGAGTTACAGTAAAACATTTTTTTGTTTCAAATATTTTTTTTCCGCTTCCCTTTGGGAATAAAAAAATATACCACTTTTCCAATGAATCTAATCTCCAAATGCTATACGGTAAATTACCGTAAAGACAAAGATGCAGGCGCAACACATTACAAACAAATATATTTCAGTTTCGGAAATGTATAACGTAATTACAAAGCAAAAAAAATTTTATTTTATTATAAACAGCCATTATAAAATTAACAGTTTAATACTCTTCAGATGTATTTAAAAAGTAAAATCATATACTTAATTACTTTGTCGAATATAATATACTATATATATATTATATTATATATATGATTATATAGATATATATATAATATATATATATATTATATATAAATAATAAATATATATATATATATATATTAATTATATATAAGTAATACTAAAGTGATTGGTTTAAATTAATAGCGGAGTGAGGTAGGGATGTGTTATCTCCTTGGTTATTCAATTTTTATATGGATGGGGTTATGAAGAAATTAGAGATTGGGGGTGGCAGGAAATGGTGTTAGATAATGGAGAATGGAGGTGAGTGGAGGGGAGTATATTATTATGTGATATTTGATTTTGAGTGGTGAATCGAATAGAGTTTGAGAGGATTGGTAGAGAGATTTGGCAGGTTGTGTAAACGAGGGGTTTGAAAGTAAACGTAGATAAGAGCGTATGGTTGTGAGTGAGGACAGATCTCGGTGTGAAGGTTATGTTAGCTGGTGAACAGCTGGAACAAGTGTATGAGTTTATATTTAGGATATATGTTAGAATGATAAGGAACGGACTTGCATCGAGTGTAATAGGAGTTTGATGACAGGAAAGGTGGTGTGCAATTAAATCGTTGGTGGATGTGAAAGGACTAAGTCTTGAGTGCGTTAGGGCTTCATCAGTTTGTTGTTACCTGTTGTTAATTGTATACGTAGTGAGACTTGGACTATGAATAAGAGTTATAGATCTAAAGTTCAATGTGTTCAGATGGATAATCTTATTGGGCGTGTTTAGGTGTGAGAAGAATTGATAAAGATGAGGAATGAACGTATTTGAGATTGTGTTGATGTGAGAAAGGGATAAATGAGAGAATAAAGGAAAGTACGTTGAGATGGTTTGGTCATGTGGAGAGGATAATGATAGTCGGTTGTTTAAGCGGATGTATGGTGGAGTGTGTTAGGAATCGACCGGCTGGGAGACGAAGAAAAAGTAATTGAGTTCATAAAGGAATGTCGTGCAGGAGAGAATGTGAGAGGCGAGAATACGAAAAAGTGTATGAAGGAGAGAATGGCGGGGTTTTGTGAGGGGGTATGGTTGTGGCCCACCTGGGCGGGATGAACCTACACTGACGATATGCCATAGTGAGGGTCAGTCGCGTCCATGAAGCTCTAGGGTGGATTTCTGACTGCGACGAGTTCTCACTTCAGGGTAAGAGGGGGCCGGTAAGACTGGACTTTTTTTTTCTTTTCCGACTTGTGTCCAATATTCTTTCTACTACCTTTTCTTTTCCGATTGTATGGTCACGCACTTACCCCCAGTCTTGGGAAAAAAGGAAGATGATGATAATGATGATTGATATGATGATGAATGATGATGATGTGATGATGTGATGATGATGATGGTGATGATGATGATGATGGATGATGATATGATGATGATGGATGATGATGATGATGAGATGATGATGATGATGATGTGATGTGATGATGATGATGAGGATGATGAGATGATGATGATGATTGATTATGATGTTGATGATGATGATGAGGATGATGATGATGCATGATGATGATGATGATGATGATGATAGATGATCGATGATGATGAGATGATAGATGATGAAGAACGCATGATTAATCATGATGATGCTTAGGTGCATGATGATATAATGATATGTATGCTGATGTTGAAGATGAAGATGAAATTATGATGATATGATATGATATGATTGATCCGATGAAATGATGATGATGATGATGATGATGATGTGATGATGAATGATGATATGATGATGATGATGATAGATGATGATGATGATGATGAGAAAGAGGAAGACACTAATGGAGATGAGGATAATTAAAGTCACGTCAAAAAATGATAGTGAATGATGATGATGATGAGATGATGATGATGATCGATATAATTCTATATATATATACTATCTATATATAACTATATTATTATATATATTATATTATATATATAATATTATATTATATATATATATATATATTTATATATATATAATATATATATATATATTATATATATATATAATATAATATATATATATAATATATAATATAATATAATAATTATATATATATATATATATTACAAAAATTTGGCATACAAGAAATTAATATTTAATTTCTTTTCAATGAAATACATTTTTTAATTAATACATAATAATAAATAATTAAAATAATAATAATAATTCTAATAATATATAATAATAATAATATATAATAATAGTTCTATAAATTTTTCGACTACCGACTTCCGACTCCGACTCCACTTACACAGGAATTTTCGACTCCGACTCGACTCCGACTCCACTTACACAGAAATTTTCGACTCCGACTCCGGACTCCGACTCCACTTGCACAGAATTTTCGACTCCGACTCCTGGAAAATTGCACGACTCCACCGACTCCGACTCCACGACTCCGACTCGCAAGCCCTGCATTTCACTTATTTCCACAAAAAAAGTATGACGAGAAATGCACAGGATTATATATATATATATATATATATATATATATATATATATTATATATATATATATATATTTTATATAAAATATATAATATATATAATTATAGTATATATAATATATATAAATTATATATATATATCTTTTCTATTTTATAATTTCTATAAAGTAAATTCTGAGTTAGTCGAACTCCGATGATCTGATGAAATGGGTGCGATTTTCAGGTAAATCTTCTCCTTCCTCTCTTGGCATGTCCATATTCTGTTGAAAAATAAAGTTAAATTAAGTTGAGAGCAAATATTTGTCCAATTAAAGGTAAATATAACTTTAAACAGGATAACCTCAAAAATTAAATGAAAAGTGTAAAAAGGAAAAAAAATTGATGTGAATTTAAATAGCATATATTATACAAATGATCAGCTTTTTGCTGTGAAAATTTATAAAGAATACTTCTATTTCGCTGTTAAATTAAGATACTTGAAAAGATTGGAGATTAATATATGAATATTGTCATACCATGAATATTGCCATACCAGTTGATGAACATACCTGATTATTATAGGTCATATTTAAACTTCTCCTTGAGCTACACTTCCTAACATAGCTAATTTTTTCCGATACATATCTGTTAACTAGCTTTAGTTTAAGAGCTATGGTAGAGTCAGGGATGTGTTGTTCTTTCAATCCGTCTTTAAATGCCTCTGAGAAGGGAAAAAAATTAATTTATAAAAATTATGGTATTAACATAAAATTATAAATATAAATTTGATTAATGCTCACTATTCACCTTCGATGGCAAATCGTTTTTCAGGTGTTAGAGGTTGTTTTATATCCTTGGAATTATAATGTTTCTTTCCTGTGACAGAACGCTGCGATAATTCTTCATCTGACCATAGAAGAGTAACTTCATCTGACCATAGAAGAGTAACTAAGTCTTTGACAAATAAACTGTTTTTAGGCCTCCGAGAAATAGTAAGGAACGGTTTTTGTTTAGGAAGCAATTGATACCGAACGAATTTCCTTATATATATATATATACTATATTAATATATATATATATATATATATATATATTATATATATTATATATTATATTTATAAATATAATATATATATATATATATATATTATATATATATATATATATATAATAAACTACCTTTTAACGTGCTTTTCCCCTATGCAGGGGTACACGGGGGACCACCCAGGAATCGACCTTTAAAGGCCGGCTATCCAAACCAAAGCGGCCACCAACGTGTTTCGCAGTCAAGTTTTTAATTCTTGCCCCAGGTAGATAAAACCCAACTGCTACGCGGAGGGATTTGAACCAGCGGTCCTCTCGTATGAGAGGCGGCGACTCAACCTCCTGCGCCCACGAGCGTTCTTATATATAATATATCATAAGTATATATATATATAATTATATATAATATATATATATATGATATTTATATATATTAATACTTATAATATATATATATATAACTATATATATATATATATTATATTATTATTTTTAGAAAAAAAGAACGGTAATTTTGATATGTCTGGTCCCCTTTAAAACTCATGAAAACTTGAAAATTGAATTATATTACATCTAGTATTATCATACTACCACAATAAAGTAGCTTACTAAATTTCTGGCTCAGACGCATCGAGGCATTCTTCGTTTGAATTTGTAATTGTGGGGGTAATTAATTTCAACACAGTGCCTGAGTAATCCATAGCTAGCTTATGCTCTTGAAATAATAAATACAGTGACACATAATTGTTAAAAATTTTTATCCTACCAACTTTTCCATTCACTAGAAACACAGTGTTGTTTTTTTTTGGTATCTACTGTAAAATGAGAAAATTTTATGTTTCCATACAAAATTATTTTATGAAAAATATTTAAACCTTGAAGGGCTAAAGCTTCAGATTCTGTAAACTTATCCGAAGGAAAACTAACTTCAAATGGTTTACCTGTTTGCAAAGGTCTATCCAATTTACTTATTGAATATCCAATATTATAATTAATTTCACAAAATTTTAAAACTTCTTTATTTATATTAGCATGTGAAATCACGTTTAGAAATTGGATTACGTTGACCTTTTTAACAACCTGCTTTATAGGAATTTTATTGCCAGTTATTAAGGTTCTGAAAATTCTTAAGTTATTTTCAAAGGGGAATGCCGAGTAACCCCATAAGGGTCCACATTTTAA
>JABUQX010095375.1:0-24813 GCA_015478945.1 Trachelipus rathkii
ATAAAGGTTCGATCATGGCTAGTGAGGACATAATTTTCTTTCGCAAGAGTATTCTCATTGGTTATATATGTTCCCACAAATCTTCTTCTAGTTACTTCTTCCACTGACGTTATTGTAGGTTTAATCATAGTAGTGGCCAACTAATTATCAATGTCAAAAAGATTATAATACATACTCAGAGTTTCACGCTGTGTAGATTATATAAATTTCAGATATTAAGACGTAAGTAATTAGAGTTGTAGTAGTGGTTTATCCAAGTTTTTGATAGCTGGCTGGCCTGTAAAGCCTATTTGTAGTATTGTACTCTTAGTTTCATATTAGAATTATTGTAACAGTATGGACTAGTTGGACTATGTATTATATATACACTTAGTATAAATTAGAAATTATTCTATCAATCAGTCAATACCACGTTTCGTTATGTCTGACTAGTCAGCAATAGTTACAGAGCGTAGGCTGGTATGTTATAGGAGTATTCCTATAATAGGCTTAGGTTTTACATGTACTATAGTAATAACAGAGTTATTAATAGAATTAAGGCTTCACACATGTTGTATTAGTGTGACCATATGTGTTATAAGTTCCATCGAGAAAATGATAATCATCTCGTAAATTGTACGTAATGTAAACAAATTTCAAATGTAGTGTTATACTTGTTATATAAATTATGACCAAATCGTTGTATAATGATAGAGCAGTATTACGTGTGAGTGAAAAGAAGTTAAATAGATTGAGGTTAACTAATTGTTTAATAGTAACCGATGCGAGTGCTCATAGGATGAATACTGATATTATATAGCTGGAGTGTGAGTATATTTATAAGTAATTTGTATTGGAGAATCTATTGGTGTTTGGATCTAGTGTTATTTAGGTAATTATTGTTTTAACAGTAGAGTAGTGGAATGTTATTGTGTGTTATGTTATAGTTATCTTCATAGTATATATATTAATCTATAGTTGATATTAGTATATATGCGTAGTTCGGTAAAGAGGTGTTGTTTAGAGTGTACTTAAGCTATAATATCCGTTATGGTTGGCGCGTGGTGATTTTAAGTGTGCTCGTATGATATCACTTCCCCCTTCGCTTATAAGTTCTATGATGCAGTAGTGGATCAGTTGTAATATCGGGGTGATTATTCTTTTATATAGATTTTAAAGATTTTTAAATGCATTTAAATTCGTACACATTTGGGTTTTACTCTATAAAATTATAATTTGGTTTTAATGATAGAGATATGTGTGAAGTAAAGCTTTACCTATTATGTCGGTGTATTGTTCGATTGATATTCATTTTTTTTAATTACAAGAGTATCGTGCTAAGTTGAGAACATGAGATAGCGATACGCTCCGATGCAGAAAGAGCATGTAAAGCTAAATAGTCCGTGACTGTTTCGTGGCGCTAGTCATATCGTTCCAGAATGTCCAGAAAAATGAAATTTCGCATATCTTGTTTAACCATTCTAGCACAAGTAACTTGCTCAACCCTGGGAATGGAGCCGTCATTCACAGAAGAATTGAATCTATGGTTTTCAGGCGAAACAAGCAATTAAAAAGGAACTGCTGGAACAGTATGAAATTTACTTTGTAGCTATTAACAGTACTGTAATTCATGGAGGATGCATGAGGAAGACACACACAGGATTAGATTTATTTGAACAACATTCTTTGTGAATATTCTTAAATTCAGCCGATCGCCGGTCAAGAATGAAATATTGTGAGGAGCTTGTATTGTTTAGGATCTTAGTGTTAGTTATTTATAATATAATATACTTTAGTTTATTAGAAATATTACGAGAAGTTAATACCGAAAATGAGATATTTAACTGACGCAGAAATAGCAAGTGTATATAAACCACCTCGATAAGTAGGAAAGTTACCGTCACGGGCCATGCTAATCAGTCAAGAAACTAGAAAATACGAATGCTATTTTATAAGTAAGACAAGGTCTTCTGATATTATTCTGATCGAATCTGAAAGGAGTGGGCTCCTAGTGTGTATAGCACTTCGATTATAGGTGTGTTTGATATATGAGTAGCTGCATGTATTATAGTGGTAGTGTACATGATAATGTGGGTAGTTATAGTAATTGGATAGTTCACTATCCAATGAATGAGATATGGTTGTTATATATGAGTAGATATGCTGCGTGCGGAGGGGGTTATATAATATTCATATATATATGACTATATAAATATAATATATTATATTATTATAAGTATATATTAGCGCAAACCTCCCTTCCCATAAATGAAGAAAGGGATGTTTCAGACAGCCCACCACCCTACTATTGGGTACTAAGATCAAGAACGCAACAATAGAGAACCACAATACGAGAACTAGATCTGTATCGACATCATCAAAATACAGTCAATTCCACACCAGTAAGTCCTACCGCGCTGCGAGCCAAACGCTCAACCAAGTCAAGATCCACATCCTGCGAGACCCTTAAATGTTTGTTACACCATAATAAACCCAAATTTTCATGGGCAAACACTTAGAAGCAGACTAATACCGCGACATCTCCGTAATTTTAAAAATTACTTAGCAAAGCACTGGCAACGGCAGGTCTTCTCAGGGAAAGCATATGATGCAAGCTACAAAAACGAGAGGACTGGACAAATTCTCTGAACTCATATGAAGAACAGACTACGGTTACAAGATCGCTCAGATAACCATCTCCAGTTCCCCTTGAAATCTCGAGAACTGATCGAAGGACAAGGTTCGTAACTCGGACATTAAAAAAATCAGCACAGCAAATAACAACAAACATAAACTCCCAATCATAATTTAAACAATCAAAGTCACAAAACTTTACCAAGCAACAACACCCTCAAACAACTTTGCAAATATTTTCTACATAAAAAACTTAGAACACAAACAACAATAGAAAGTGGAACACAATAAAAATTCTGATACACTCCTCAACTTCGTTTTTCTTCAAAAATTAATTTTGCTATTTGCTTACTTATGATTGAAGATAGCTGTTATTGATCAATGCAAAATGCAGGCGTGTGCCCAGGGCTATCATAGATCACCAATTGAGAGGATATGGTTGATCCGGTTTTGGTGATTCCCTACCCGAATCCCAGTTCTTTTTGTTGTACTCGAGTTTTCTTGGTTTTAAGTCTTCCTACGAAGAAATCCGAAAAGTTAGAGCAACGGCATCAGTGTTGCTGGTGAAATCTCATAGAATGAGTGAAGATGACAGTTATTTTTCTGCGGATGGACAAAGTGTCACAACGTTGAGACACCTTAAAGGCGATAACACATTTCATGGCATGGGAATGATGCCGCAACACCCTGGGAAAAAACAGAAGAATAAGTCCGCAGAGGTAATGTCCCAGAGACGCTGTAACAACAAGATATGGGCAAGTTGTATATACTTTATGAATTATGCAGGTGGAAAAAATTCTTATAGGGTAGTGATGGATGGAAATTCGATGTATTGTATTACCTTGCTCTGCACAGGTTAAGATTCTGCGATATTGAAGCCATTTACCTAATATGAAAACAGCATGGCACTTTAAAATTGAGTTACTAGACCTGTATGGTCAGTCGGCCGTACTGTGAAGGGTGGCACATTGTCGCAGTCGTTCGTGCCGCAGTTAGATACACAGACTTTGGGAAATCATTAAATAGACTGTCATTCCCTCAACTAATCAACCACAATGCATTAATATGAACCAAGGATTCGATTTTAGGTCATGGAGTAGAAAATATCTGTCATCTTGATCCAAAGTCAACACCGAGAGATTCGCGCAAGGTTGCTGATGCCTGTCGATCAATACCTCGTTTTCGGAAGGAGCTATCTTGATTTGGCAATCTTGGCAGGGAACTCGGACCATTGTAGAGTGTACAGAAGCAGAGTCTTTGAGAGCGATGGTCATGTATGGCTGGGTCTTTCCCCGCACTTTGTGAATATGGAGGAAGATTGACATTGAATGGAGTAGAGTTCGGTTCTTCGAAATAGGGTTGCAAAGCAGTTGTGAACGGGGGTCACACACAGGGAAGACATAATTGATCGGCAAGCTGTGTCCTAGAGCTATTGTTTTTCGTGGACATGAGGTGCTCGTTCAACCTTTTGCCCTGAGATCATTATTTGCTTACGGTGACATATTAATGAATGAGATATAAACAAACCTTTAGCGTGAGATGTTCCCTTCTAGAGATGATTCCGGAATGCGAAAGGACTGAATCTGAGTAGAAGGGTCGAAATCTCTCCCGAATGCATGTACAACGCAATTAGTGACAGTAAAAGGAGAGATTTGAGGATCTCTTTGACCAGTGAACTAGTGTTCAGAGTATCAACCATGGGTAAAGTGAGCCGTAAACCTTGTTCAATTCGCAGATCGATCAGGTTCGCCACCTAGAGATCATCGCCAACGTATTTTGCCTGAGTGTTTGCAGCAGCAGGTCCTCACTAATTTAAAACCCATGATAATCTATTTAAACTTTGACCTTCAAACACATAGAGAAGACGTGACCGTCAGGAACCCACGACACTGGTCAGTCTATTCAAATAGGAATCCATTTCTTACACACAGGTTGACACATCATTTAAGAGCTTGGGGTGTGTATTAGTTGTTTAGAGTCAAAAGAAGAATGTTGAAGTAAGATCGTTTGGATGTTAAAATCAGTTGAAGGAATTAAGGAATGAGATTATAGGATCATTATGTTGTTGTTTGATGTTAAATTAAGTAAGTGGGGGCTTGGATGGAGAGGATGGTGGATACGATGGAGAAGCCAGTGGCGGTAATTCGAATTAAGAGTTGAGAGCAGAGTTTAAGGTGAGACGAGGACAAGAAAGGGAAGAAAATGAGAAGAGAACGCAAGTAAATCAATTGAATGTTAACAAGTTGAACTGAACAAATCTGGGAGCAAATGAAGAAGCAGTGTTAGCAGTGCAATGGAAGTATGGATGGAGTGCAAATAGGAAGTAAAAACCTAAACAGGAGTGGTTGGAATGAAAAATTGAATGCAGCGGTTAAAAGTAAAAGATGCGTGGTGAATGTAACTAGAACAGAGCCAAATGGTGAAGTTTCCACAAAGAAGAATGTTTGAAGTTATATAAGAGTGAAAAAAGAGAATACTAAAGGGATGACCTACGTAGGAAAAGCAGAGGATAAAATGAACGTTTGGAAGGAGGATGAATGGGGATTAAAAGGAATAGGAGGAACTTCTTCTGGAAGGAAGCGCGAAAGCTTAAGATGAGAATAAGGGGGAACCTGCTTTAGAATAAATGAATAGGTATGGTGCTTTGTAACTGATACAAAGGGATGTTTGGAAGGGGGCGAGTGTGGAAAGTATACACTTTTATCGAGGAATATCTGAATAATGTTAACAGTAAGAAGAGGCGTAATAGCTAATGTGTGTAAGGTTTGATGGTGCAAGAAAGGAATAGGTTTCTGGATGAGGTCACTAGCAAGGAGGAGGTAATAGGTTGAGTGAGAAAGTTGAGAATGGTAAATCTTGCAGGTATAGGATTTATAAGGGGAAATTGAGGTATATTGGGTGTTTGGTTTTGTATGGAAGATATATTGCTGGTAGTTTGTAGTCGAAGAGTGCTGCGAGTGACATGAAGGACTGAAATGGGTTTGAAGACAAAGGGTGTGCGTTTAGGAGTGGTATGAGAGGTGTAGCACTAAATACTTCACATTGAAGATCAAAAGTTAGAAATGAGAGAGAAGAAGATAAATTGTATTAGGTTTATGGACTTGCAATAGGCGTATGATAGGATTAATAGGTGAAGCTATGCAGGTGTTATTAATATACGTGGAGTGTAGGTGGTAGCTTCTGAATGGATCAAGAAAGTATGTATGACGATCAAAGCCCTCTTAAGCACGCTAAGAGGCAATCTAGTGAAATGCTAGGGCGCGAGCAAATATAGGGCGCCTAGGTGTTGACGCGGCAGACAATGAAAAAAAATGAGGAAAATAAAAAAAATAACTATATATTATATAGTAATATATTAGTATATATAATTATATTATATAACAATATAATATATAATATATATATATATATTATATATATATTATATATAAATATATATATATATTTATTATATATTAGTGATATATATATAGTAGTATATATATATCATACTATATATATATATTAATTGGGTGACCGTAGTGAATTGGGGGAGAAAAGTTTATTGTCCGAAATTTTTGTCGCCAGGGCACCCCACAAAAATGATCACGATGTTGCAGGATTTTTCGATAGCCATAAGTTTTGAAAAGCATGGATTGAGCATGTTAATACCGTGCCGGTGGCGTTACAAAGTTTCAAAACCTCGAATTTTGGCTGAGAGCTAGCGAACGTCTTGCGGCCGTATCTCTTGGGACAACTCTCTCAATTATTTTCTTCATTGATTATGTCTAATCATAGGCATTATTGTTCTCAGTATGTTAATTATATATCATATTTGTGAATGCTACTTATTACAGCCTTGTCACAAAAAACTTGACAGGAATCTATACGAACTTAGTGATATGCGATTATGTATTAATATTTTCAAGTATGAAATTAATTAGAGGAATAAATACAGAATATTTTTGTTTTAACATATTCAATGTAATTTTTAATAAGAAAGAGATGACATTGCATCGTGTTGCATTCTTTAAGAGGATATAAACTATGAAATAATTGTATCGTTGAGATGGGATATGAGCAGGTTCATTCCTTCATCGACTAAATTTTCTCTCCTCATAAGCCATGGTTCGATCGTGCTTGTTTCTCTGGCATTCAGGGCTAGAGACAGTGGCGTATCGGGAGTTGGAAAAATTCTCGTTCTCCTATCACTCTTGGGCAATTTTCATTCAGCTAGTAAGACCATCGTTATGCCAGGGATACGCTTCGACGAGCAAAGCAGGCTTTCATCAAAACAAAGTGCGCTAACCTCCTTGGTTCTCCTACTTGACAATTTTTGGGCTCTTTCGCCAAAACATCTCTAAAACCTCTGTAATCTGTCTTTCCCCTCCTCTATTCGCGTCTGATGCTCTGTTCTTAATTCTCCAACTGAAAAAGCAAATCTCTTCGGCCTCCTATTTTCCTCTAACTCACCCTGGACGATTCTGGCATTCGCTCATCCTCCTCGCTTCTCCTTGTCAGGTATCCTATGCCTATTACTGTGATTACATTCGAATGGGGTGCATGGTGCTCCCTGAAAGACTACGAACGTTAGGAAGGCGGGTGCCCCGGATGGGGTTCCTCCCCGAGTTTTGAGGGAGTGTGCTTCCGTGCTACCCCACCCTACGTTCAAAGAGGCTATATTCTCTATGTTCAGATACTAACCACCTTTCCCCTCAGTGTGGAAGCACGCACATGTGTCCAACCTATCCGAAAAAAGGAAGCCGCTCGGATCCTTCTAAATATCGCCCTTCTAACTATCGCCCTAGCTCTTACTTGTATTCTATAAGATCTTTGAAACCCTGAACTCTTCTTCCTTAGATCATCTGGAATTCTCATTCACTTCTTGTCGATCGCCATTACGGCTTTCAGCGCTCGAGGTTCCTCTGGCGATATACTTTCCTCTCTTAACGGATTTTAGTGGTTTCCGCCTTGGAACTGACCGGGGATGTACATTGCGTGTGGCGCTTGACATATCAAAGCATTTGACCGGGGTATGGCACGTGCCGCTACTCAAGCTCCCCTCCTTTTTGTTTTCTCCTTCTCTTTGCTTATCTTATGTCCTAGTTTTCTTTCAAATCGTCAATATGGCTTTCGACGGAGCGACTTTCTTCTTTCCTTTTCTGTCAATATGGTGTTCCTCAGGGTTCTGTCTTATCTCGCTACTTTATTCCTACTTTCAATTAATGATCTTCTCACCGCTGCACATCTAACTCTATTCAACTCATATGCCGAATGACTCGCCCTGTATTCTTCTAACTTCATTCCAATATCTGCTCCTTTCTTTAACTTCTGATATTGCCTCTCCGTCTTAACGCTTATCCGATTCTAAATTGCTGTCTGGATAGAAATCCGGGTGGGGGTCGTCTGAACCTCTTGTGAATCAATTTTTAAAAACTCCCCTCTACAAATCTCCACTCTCTAAGACCCCTTTCTAACTTTCCATCTCTGCTTCGACGACCAGGTTCTCTCGGCTCCCTGTTGCACTATAAAACCTTGGCCTTAACATAAACAAAAAATGTCTTGCGAACTCACATCACACGGGTTGCTAAGGCAGGCTCAAAGGAAACTGGAAGTTCGTGTTTTAGATACTGCGAGCACTTTCTTTCCTCTTCACAGTTAACCTAGTTTATCAAGGGCCTCATATGCCCTTGTATGGAGTACTGTCTCTCATTCGGTGGGGGGAGGGGAGCTCCGGTTCCACCCCCAAAAGCAAAAGATTAAAACTGGTCCTATTCTTTCCTAGTTCACTTGACCCTCTATTGTTGCGGCGAGTTTAGATTTTTATCTCTTTTCTGTAGTAATTCTCGGTTGTACACATGAGACTTCTCACTCGCGTGCCACTCCCTTAAGACCCTCGTAGCACAAGGGTTGCTGTGTCGGCACATAGTTTTGTGTTGATTCAGCAACTCCTATACATGCTGCGGTGCTCTCTTCTTTCCAATCAACTATGTCTTTGGAATTCTCTCCATCTTCTGTGTTCCTACTCAATTTTAATCTCCCTCACTTAAGCCCGCGTCTGTGCTCATCTACGTAATATGCGTTAATTGACTTTTGTTTAATTTTTAACACCCCTCCTGCAATCTTCCATGAATGTGAATGGTGGTGATGACTGAAAAAAAAAAAAAAAAAAAAAAAAAAAAAAATTTCTTAAAGGTTTTATAATTTATTAACAATAGATACAGCTTTCGGCATTTGTGTACTCCCTGTAAAACATATTGTTTCTGATTCTCATCTTTAGGGAGGAGGTTATTAAAGTCTGTATTAATTTTCTCTCGTTCTGCACATCATAACGAACCTTAGTGACTTCACAATCCCATTCTTCCTTAAAATGTATATTTTTCAGGCCAGCTACTGGGGGGTTCTCTGAGAAATCTGCGTTAATCTGGAAACGCTCAAAGAAGTTCATGGTCCCCTTGGTAATTAAATTTTCTGTCTCGGGCTCGTAACCCTGCATTAACCTGTTCTTCCAACTGGTGTCTTCGAATTTGGGGTTTACAATTCTTGATTTTCTGTCTCGGTCTCGGTGTCATTCGGACTTGTTTTCATAAATTTCTTCGTCTGAAATTGAGGAATCAAAGAACACGAGGGCTATACCAATTCTGCATTAAAATACCACAAATGGTTTGAGAATTTCCAACAGGCTTCTCAGAGATAGCTTTGTCCCATCTCTTGCGTGAGTGTCGCACACACAAACTCGCAAGAGGTCAAAGTTTGCTTCGGAGACAAGTGTGCTTTGTGGCATTGACCAAGCTTTGCAATAACTCTTAACGGAGAGAAAAGTAGACAGCTCTATTGACACGGAGTTGATTCTCTCGTGAACTCATTTGAATTGTCCCCGGAATAGAAATATCTTCAGACAATAGGTTGGCCTTGGCCATCCACCTGGAATGACTGATGTCAAACCTGAAGATTTAAAATTCCACTTCCGTTCCATTCTTTGCTCCTACAAACACCAATACCAGTTGTGGGAGCTCCTTGTAATCGTCTCTGTGTTGTGAATCCGTGAGTTTAGTGTTACAATCGGCAGTTATGTTGGCAAATTACTTCAGAAGGTAGATGTTTTTTCACAATTTCGTTGATGAATACCCGAGTCATATTGTTTCCTGTTGAGCTTCGCCCATGCATTTTGAAATCTCTTGAATATATCGGGTGGAGGCCCAGTTGTTTATCCGAACTTACATTCGAAAAACACCTCTCAACATGACTTCAAATATGGGTGGCGGCAAGCAGATAAAGCACTCTCTACCTCCAGATGTTTTCAAAATTGCTACAAGCCTTTGAACCTTTCCTGTGGTTTGGATTGCGTGGTGTCGACCAGTTGCCTTAAGTAGGGGAGACACCGCATTCCTCGAGACAGCTCATAAAAATCAAGTGCTTGTTCTTCACCGCTGTGTTGCTACAGGAACTCCTAGCAGTTGTTCACTTTCACCATAAGAAATTACAACAGCCATGTTCCTTCTGCTCTGTCTTTAGAACGGCTGGTAGAAGTTTTCCGTCCCAATGAACTACCACATGCTTCCTTCTCTGGGTAATAAGTCGTTCCACAAATCTCCTCAGTGGTATTTTCTCTGAATCTTTTGGCCTTTTTGGATGGTGGGTTTGATAAGCCACTTTGAACTCCTCAGAATCGTCCCCAAAGTGCTTCTATGGTAGCTATGAGTATTCGTGTGGCATTTTCTGTCAGTATACCGTGCACCGTATCCAACACGAGAGAATACATATTTCATCTTAAAATTCCCTTGCACGCTTCAAACTTTTGGGCTATGATGATGTCCATAGGAGTTCCTCGGCTTTCCTTGAAGAGTATACGTTCATTATCTCAAATCGCATGTTTTCCTTTCATCACCGTCCTCATCTCTTATCATCAGCTCTTTATGACAAAACAGAAAGAAGAAAGAAAGTGACAAATTAATTACGAAAATAGTTTAAGTTACCTGCTTATCTGTTTGTCTGGTGGTTTGTAAATAAACTAAACATAGATCAGGGGACGTAAACGTCACCGTACAAATGATCATTTCAGGCAAAAATAAAAGTTTTACTATGCGAATAAACATTCCGCTTGAATTTGTTCTTCATTTTCTCAAGTTCCTTTTGTAGTTTTCTTACTCGAGCTAATTTCAGATCAACTCCAAGCATGGAGCCTGGCCGACCCTTTTCCCTTTGTTTCAAAGAAACTCCGTATTCTTCTGATTTCATCATGCAGGGCATCGATTGATGGCGATATCGAAGATATCATCTACCTTTGAAGCGAACTCTTTGATTTTGTTCTTTGCAGCCTCTGATTGTTTATACTGGTCCTTTTGTACATTTTCCCACTCTGCGTGAAGTTTCTCTAATTTAGTAATAGCATCTTTCACATGTTTTGTAGGAATCCGAGCTTTTTCCCAGAAAACAAGAACTTCTTGTAAGGTAATTCTTGCGAAATCTCCTTAGATTCAATTTCACAGTGCACAAATTGTAGAACAAAGTGGCCAAAACTTGACGATTGGAGGGCAATTTACAGCCGTATCTGGTGAGCCGGATAGCCTACAATGAAAATATTATCTTTGGTTCTGCTTCTTATGGCAAAGGTGGAGCTATTCTTTTACTATTTATTTTAATCTGAAATATTAATAATAACCTTGAACAACGATATTGGTTTAAGAAGGAAATTCTAAAGGTTTTCGTAAACATCTAATAAAAAAAGGTCTCCATTAAATCTAATTTCTACATGAAAAATGATGATAGAAATACCAATATAGGCTTAGGTTTGACTAGAAAGTAGATAAATATATATAGAATATATTAGTTACAATACTATCTTTAATTCTGAGCATAAATCATGAGAAATAAGGGGTTCGGAATACCGACCCAAAACGTTCTGTTAAGATTTCTTTTGTCCTTTTAATGGATGACGAATTAATAGACTGTTCGGATTGGAAGTTTTTCAACTGCAACAAAGTGACGATTTAACTTGTCTAACATGTGTTTACCAAAAACTTAACCTTTATACGGGGATCTAGTAATGGTTTGCAATATAGAAAGTCATAATTTCCACAGAACCAAAGTGTTTTCCTAGCCCTTTATTTATTACTTTTCTTCTTTTTAAACCGTCATCAAAATTCATTTGAAGTGTTTCAAAACGCTTCTTCGTGTGAGATTAAATCGGATTACATCGGAGACAAGAAGCTGTAGGAGGCCGCTGATTTTTTTTGGTAATTCCTCAAATGGTTTCAATAAGCTTATGTGGATATCGAGGTGAGTTAGAGCCGCGACCCGGGGGGGCACTTTTTTCTTAATATAAATGAATAGAGATATAGTAGGTTTATATGGAGAATTGATAGCCCGCAGGGCATCCGCAACAACAAAAGCGAAAGGTTTTTGCTGTGTTTGTCTATGTTTGTCTGTGTTTGTCTGTGTTTATTTGTATTTTTGTAAACCGTGGATTATTTATATAATTTTCTTATTATTATTACTCGAAGAAATGATGTGATCACGAAGTGATCATAATTTCGAGATGTCTTGTCTCTGACTCCGACTCCGACTCCGACTCCGAATCGACTGTGAACTCGGAATCCAGCCGACACTTAGTGCCGATAACCCCGCACCGCACCGCACCCGCACCGCACGCCACCGCGACGCACAGCGCCGATCCGTTTCTCAGGCTCTGAAGTTTTTATTATTGATTATTATTATATTATTATTATATTATTATTATTATTAGTAGTAGTAGTAGTAGTGTAGTAGTAGTGTAAGGTAGTAGTAGTAGAGTTAGTAGTAGAGTAGTCGTATATAGTGGTGGTGGGTTAGAGTTATCAAATTGGGTTAAAATTTGGAGGGGGGTGAGATGGTGACGTAACCTCTTGTAGACGAGGTTACGTTCCCCTGGGTCCCCCCGAAGGGCGACCCCAAGTGTCTAGGATCCCCCAGAAGGGATCGCCGCCCGAACATAAATATTGATGTAGAAAAGCCTGAAATTGCATATCAGCCTTTTTAGGTGTATCTTAGGTGTATACGGGGTAATACCGATGTTGATCAAATTGGGGACCAGCCCACAAAATCTGCATATTGGAAGCGAGTAATGATGAAATTGGTATACAACATCTGAGGATGTATCTTAGATGACCCCGGATGTAAAATGACTGTATGCCCCAGACGGGGTACTCACCCAAAATCTGAAATATTGAGATAGAACAAGGAACTTGATATACAGCCTTTTTAAGGTGTATCTTGTGTATACGCGGTAAAATGACCGATTTGACCAAAGTTCGGGCCGGCCCACACAAATCTGATATTGACCCTAGAATGATGAAGGACTCCGAAAACCCTACATATAAGTGTTCACATCAATATAGGGGTTAAATAACCGTACACAGCCTAAATGGGGTTCTCTGGGACCCCAAACCTGAAATATTGACACTAGAACGATGAAACTCGGTATAAACCCTTCCTATAAGGTACCCATATCGTATATAGGTTAAATAGCAATACACATCAAGGGGGGTCCCCCCACAAAAAACTGAAGATAATTACGTAGAACGAAAACTTGGTAACATCTTTCTTATATGTATCTCGATACAGAAAAGAAAACATAAAAATTAAAATAAATGAATAAATAAATTAATAATTTCTTAATTCTTTTTTGTTAAACTGCAAATTTACGTTTTTACATACCCTAAAGCAGTAATCACTAATCAAACCACTATCCACCCTCCTTCCTGACCCTTCTGTGATCTATGATCTATTGATCTATTGAATCATTTATAACATAAGTTTGCCAAATGTCAAATTTTTTTAACTAAAATTGTCATGTTTTTACATACCCTAAATCAGTAATTCAGTAAATCAAACCACCATCTCCACCCCCTCCTGACCATTGTGATCTATTGATCTATTGATCTATTGGACTATTGATCTATTGATTAAAGTCAAATTTTTTACTAAAAATTGTCAATGTTTTACATACCACTAAATCAGTATAATCATAAATCACAAGCCACCTAACTACCCTCCCTGTCTATCATGACTATTGATCCTATTGATCTATTGATCTATTGATCTCCTGATCTATTGATCTATTGATTAAGTTCAAATTTTTACTAAAATTTCATTTTTTACATACCTAAATCAGTAAATCAAGTTATAAATCAAACCAACCATCCACCTCCTCCTGACAGTTTTGTGATCTATTGGATCTATTATGCTATTGAATCATTGATCTATTGATTTAGGGTCAAATTTTTTACTAAATTGTCATGTTTTACCTACCCTAAATCAGTAATTCAGTAAAATCAAACCACCCAATCTCCTCCCATCCATTAATGAGCTATTGATCTATTGACTCTATTTCTCCAATTATGATCTATTGATTAAGGTCGAATTTTTTTACTAAAATTGTCATGTTTTACATACCCTATAATCAGTAAAGTCAGTAAATCAAAACTACATCCGCACCTCCTGTTCATAACACTGTGATCGATTGTGATCTCCTTTTGATCTGAATGAGGCCCGGCCTCCTGTGCTTCCCCCGTAAAGCCGCGCCTGCACTATACCACTTATATAATTGTAAATTTTTTTTTTCAGCTTCACTTAAATTATACAAACACAAATCAGCTGCAAATGACGTACTCTTAAAAAGTTTTAGTATGTTCAGTGGTTAAAACAAATCTAAGATGAGCTGGCAAAATGAACAAGCTGTGAATGCTTCAACGATTGCGCCGTTAAGACCTACTCCACGTCATCCACGAGCTATCTCTTCGACCTTTCCATGTACTGATGCTCCTTGCATAACTTCGACGTCGATAAATTATTATCAGCTAATCCTATATCGTGTACATTCCAACAGTCTTCAGACAATTTGCTTTTATCAGGATAGACCTTCATTCTTTCCAGTCGTTATATAACCATTATTACAGCGCTCAAGCGTCTGATAACTGAACGCAGCCGCAGAGTTCCTTGCGACGTCAAAGGCGATACCGTTAAAGGTTTGGAGCAACATCATGGCGATGTCGCGCGTAGCGGTGACGACATCAATGAGGAAATAATCGTAACAAACACATAGGAATTGTCAGAACAGAATCAGTCATGTCACAAAACTGCGAAGCAGAAAGATAATCGAAGAGGTGTAGAAAAAGGAATGAGTAGACGATTGTCAAGGATTGGATAGAAGAGGTGTTGAAAGAGAGGAATGAGTAAAGATCGCTAAAATTAAGAAGCAATTTAGATCGAGTGAGTAATAGTCATGTTAGGCTTGCTTAGGCAGAGTTGGACTATGTATTAAGAAGATAGATAGAAGGAAAGACAAATAGGATAGTAGAGAGACCACGAAGAGAGTAAATGATAGAGCATGAGTGACAAGTATATATAATAGATAAGTAAAGTGAGGGCTGGTGCCCTGTGTCATCGTGGCGAGTAGTGACCATGGGGAGAATGCGACAAGTGCGTATGGCGACATGTGGAGTTGAAAGGGAACGAGAGTGGCACGTAGTTGCAGCTGTCGCGACTGATTAGCGGTGCGAAGTGGTCGTAGTTGACGTGTGCGTGTCATGTGTAGTGGCGCGTGTACAGAGTGTTAGAAAGGGTATTATGGACGTTTTGCGACGCTAGAAGACAAAGAGGTTAAATAGTATTGCACATAATTATATATAGCGAATACGGTAGACACACGGGACTTTTATGTTGTGTTGAGTTGAGATGTGAATCTAGAGTATCTAGCTTAGGCTGTTACTATAAGTGATTATAAGGAATAATACATAAGAAAAGTATACAAAGAGATAAGAGGAGATCAGTAAGAAAGAGATAGAGTAAAATATAGAAAGCAGTGTCAAGAGGAGGTATTTACTAGTTGAAGAGAACAATTTGAGAGCACAATAGAAGATCGATATTAGCTGCGATGACGAAGAGAACTGGGAGTGGAACCTGTTCGGTTGCGATATAAGGTGAATCATCGAAAGAAAGAAACCAGTTCGATAAATAGAGTTTAGATTAGCACATCTGAAAAGAATGAGAGGAGAAGATACGAACGTATGCTACAATTCATAAGAGACCAATTTAAGTTAGGAGCAAAAGGATGTTGTAGACTCAGCAAATGGACGTTTAGAGAAGAAAGAGCGACCAGTTATATATGGAGTGGCAACAGACCTGAGTATCTAGAGCTATAAGAAGGCCTAGCCAAAAATCAGATGATATAGTGAGAGCAGTGACGATACGCTTATATCGTTTTCACGATAGTACCTAATTTGAGAAGATTCTGGAGGACATGCGGAAGAAAATCCTAATTCTCTAACGAGTGCACCCTAAGAGCAGTATTGGTACATTTTAAAATAATAAAGAAATATATAGTATACATTAGATCATATAAGAGAGGACAAAAGTACCAATAACTCCATTCGGGACTAATAGAGACAATAAAACTGCGAGAGTTATCCAAGGGTGGACCACTACCTTAGATAGACTATTCTATCTCAGAGTATATTAGATTAATAATGATAGATTGATTATGATCTTCTGATATTGATCCAAGACCTGAAATTGCGAGTGGCAAAGTACTTTTTCGTATATTAGCTGGCAATGAAAATGATAAATTTGCCATAAATCCTCATACAGTGTTTATATCTACGAATGATTGCTTAGATGTCGATACTATAGCTTATTATACTATAACATTGAGTTATCTACTATATCAATATTTCTGGTCAATATCATGATACAACAATCATCTGCGACTATATATATATCGCTTTAGAGAAGGCACTCCTTAATAGAGCTCTCCTCTCGTATTATAATTATTACTCTACAACGCTATGAGAAGTAAGGTCACGTACTACACGTCAACGTATATACCAAAAGAGATCAAGTTCCATTTACTATAGATCCTTTTGATGGAACTATAAGAACCTCCTAATCAGACAGAAACACTTCAAAGTAAGGTACGTTACTATATACTTTAAATTAGAGCCTTCTTAAAATCTTTTAATGAAATGCATGTAACACATACAAATTCATCTCACCAGGGTTACATGAGTTCGTGCGAAATCACACTTTCTTCCTTATAACTAATAAATCTAGTACTACACAAATATACAAACTTTGAAGTCTGAAAGGAAATATAACATCAAAGTTAGATGTCATGAAAAATCACTAGCCAATTGCTGATGATAAAAATTAATAGTCCACAACAGCTACGTTTAATTAATTTATATGTGAATCAGTAAAATGAAAGGTGTCACAACAATCACCTTATTATTATTCGAGTAACCATAAACGTACCAAAGAGTTACTTCAGTAATCTTATCTGGTAGCTGCCAGCATGGGATGTACCTAAATATAATATCCCCTATTTCTGAGAAATATGATAATATTATATATATTATAATATTATATATAATACTATATATACTATATAATATATAATATAATATAATAAAAAATAAATAATAATAATATATTAATATATATATATAATAAATATATTATATATATATATAAATATTATAATATATTATAATAATATATATATAATATAAAATAATATATATATATATATAATATTATATATATATATGTATTATATATATTATAGATATAATATATAATTATAAAATTAAAAATATTATATACACTCTGAATAATTGAACAACATTAGAGGGAGGAGTATTATCATTATATTACCAACACAATAGGTTCTGGTTATAGAGGAAATTATATACCGGTATATAAAGAGGTGGTAACAATTGAGAGGTATATACTAATATATATATTATATTACAAAAATGATAGTTCCATTTTGTTACGTCTTTTTCTAACACTTATATCCTATATATTATTTAGTAACGTATCTTAAAATTAAAAAGTATACGTTAAGTGCTGCACTTAACTACAGTACTATTTTAAGCCTTTTAGAACTAAGACATTAATTTATTAACAGGGTCTTATGTAATTAATTTAAGAGTTTGTGTAAGTATTAAAATTTATTGAACATTATAAATGAATACTAATTATATTAAATAAAAACATAATCCTCTAATTTATGATGATGAAGACACTATATGACGCACTCATAAAGACTTAGTCCCTTTGCATATCTCACACAAACAGATTTATTGCATACAGCCTACTATTCTGGCCATTCACTCATACTTACCTGCTACATACTCTGCACATCCATTCCCTTTTCATATAAATAATATATCCTAAATATATTTTAAACATCTAACAATACTTTCGAGTCCGAGCTTGCTCACCGATGAGCTACAGCATGATATTCACACACTTATCCTTGAGTAAGACACAATCAATAATGAGACTAGTCATCACTCACAACCTTAAACTCCATTACTTACTTCTCTACGTTCACATGTCGTACAATAAATATTCATCCATTTTACATCAATCCCTTGCAATAATCTCTACTAATAAATCCTTACACAACTCTACCTCAGATTCTAAACAACAAAACCAAAAATATAATAATAATATAAATAGGTAGGATATATAGCTACTACTCCACCTTCTCTATACCATTCCATCAATTCCAGAGTGACCGATACCTTGTTTCCTTTCATTTAAGAATATCATTAGATGAAAAGGCCAAGAAGACATAGCACAAACCCTGCATCACTATACCGCTTATATTAATATTATAAACTAAATCAAACTATCAATCATACCATTTATAATTCATTAGCAACATACGCATTCACTATTGTCGTACATAACCTGTGGACATCATATCATCATTTTCTAGTAAGAATTTCTTATCGGAACCATTTTTTTTTTTATACAAAGAGATTCCGATATCGCATATAAACAACCTTGTGCCACTCACAGTAGATTTTTCTCTCAGAATATATAACTCGAAATAATTCATTTATCTCGACACGAGCAGTAAGAGTAAACCACCATAAAACTAAAAATGAGACATATTGCGCTCACTACATACCACCAATAGAGGTATTGCAGCCGATACTGTAACTGTTTCAATTCACAGAGGAGGTATTTTGACTCAGGCGCAGCTTTCAAGAAAAATCCCGCATAATCACTATATCTAAAACGTAACCTTGTTCTTCACATATATAGCTTCTCATCACTTGAATGCAGTTCTTATCGAGAGACCAAAATACCAGTATATGTCTTCTACTACACTAATAAACTAATTCCCCATATTAAAATTACCTTAAACGAAATACCAGTATATACCTTACCCTACTAAGTATGAAGCGTAAAAAAAGCTAAGCTAGTTTATAAACTTCTCAGAAAAGACGCAAAGAAACTCCAGTATAATAAAACTTCACTTTGCATAACAAACGCCAATAAACCTCAGAATCAATAACAATCTCATTAGCCGCATACCCATATTGATTAATACACATACAGTAGAATTATTATCATATAATACCTATGCCCCAGATATACCATCTACAACTTTCTCACTCTACCTCATATATATCCTTCTTACTAATGACTTTATCCCCAAAGTACCTATTTTCCTTTTTGCACCATCGAACCCACACACAGTCATTTCACTATCACCTCTTCAGTACTACCTAAATGTGATACATACTCTATACTAATTTCAAGTAATGTTGCGACATTTTAATTTTCTCCGGGTTACTAAGCACCAACACGATCTGTCTACTCACCTGTCACCGTTAAATATCCGCCATTCATATGATACGAAAGTCACTATCATACATGGCGAACTAAGGCAGTTGCGCCCCCGCGACTTATTTTGTGTCTGAATACATTGTCTGCTTCTACAAAATACCTATTTATTTATATTTAAAAGAATAAATACTTGAAATGACAAAAAAAAGTTTATTTCTTGTATGCAATCAATAAGAAAATCTAACATATAGAATCATACAGAAATACAGAGTGTATTACAATTAGTAAAAAATAAGGTTATTATAGTAAAATATATTAAAAATAATATATTAATATAATTATATATATATATCAAATATATATATATAAAATATTTATATATTTATTAAATATAATATATTAATATATATATAATATATATATATATATTAATTATATACTAATTAACTTTAATTATTAAAATTATGAACAATTTTTATGTGTTCAAATACACAACAAGCAGTAACATAAAAACGAGCTAAACTATATATATATGTTATAGACCATACTTGAAATAACTATCCAATAGAAGATCTTCATTTAGTTATCTAATATATTACTATAGAAGAGATCTTCGGATGAAAAGAAAAAAGTTATAAAGATGTCTATTATCTGCACATAACTCAAATGTCTTATTTCTATTTAATACTGTGGTTTTTTTTTAATATCTATTAGATTTTATGTTTATATGTAATTGAAGATGTAATGTTCATAAATAATTATTGATAATAGCTTACGGGTTGGGTAATATCTTTGAACAGGCCTTTTGAATTGATAGTATTTATATTTATTAAGTGTATTATCATATATATATTATATATATATTAATTGCTATATTGGAGCCATTAATAATAATTGTAATTATAGTAATAATAATTGGAAGAAATTATTACATATTTTAAGGGGCACAGGTACCACATTATCAAACACTGTCAATTTTTTGGTGTATACCTATCTCTAATACTATTTTTTATATAAATAGATTTATCAGATTCTCAAATTTAATTTTAAAGTAATTACATTAACTAGTGGAAAGCTGCTACATACCGAGATATGGCGAGTCTTAATTATTTTATTTTTTTTTTTTTTTTTTTTTTTTTTTTAAAAATTATTCTAATCTGAATTTTAATTTTGCATTTTTTTTTTTTTTTTTTTTTTTAAACATGGCGGTTTTATGGTATGGAATTATTTGTTGTTTCAACAATCAACAAGTACAATTAGTGGGTATGTAGAGAAGGTTTTGTACAGCATTATCTGTGAAGCACTTATTTATAATGAACTTTAGATGTTGTCAATAAGGAGTCTTTTTCTCAATCATGATTCCCCAGTGAGTTGAGTTTAAGGATTAAGAAACTTATACATCAAAATAAAAGGTTGGTTAGTAATAAATAAAGTATTTATAAATAATAAAACAATAAATAAATATAAGAATTTACTTACTTTTTATAAATTCCATTACTTTTGAAACACTTATAGAACATTCAATGTTACACAACATGTTGTTCAAATTTGCAATAACGCTATACTTATTTAACACACAGTAAACTATTGAGAAACCAAAAAAATTTTCCACGCTATTGTGGTTTTTTATGATCCTGATTACATAGCCGATCTAAAAAATTACCTAAATTTATTACATATATTTTTTGAAAAATTCCTTCTGACCCAATGGGGGGGGGACTTTTAATATAGAGCACTAATTGGCCAATAAATTTTTTTTTACTATTAATTACAGATAAAAACTAAAGTTAAAGGCAAGTGCTTTTACTTAGATAATAACTTTCCATTTGTTCCAGGTATCCCTTTAACATTTCAAATAAAATAAATAATAAAAAAAAATCAGCACATTATATCTAACACCTCAAAATATAACTTGTGAGCAGAATTATAACATGATAAAACAGGTAGGTAGGGTCGATTTTGTCAAAATGTAAGCATAATAAATTTCTGGATGTTGTCGCAAGCCGGCTTTTACAAGGTATATTAGAAAAAAAAGTTAATAGATTACATTCAATCCCTAAATCGATTATAATAGAAAAGAAAAATGTTGGTCTACACATTTTAAAAACACTTGTTCTCAGCATTTTATCTCTTTGGTAATATATTTGGATAAAGTAAAGCAAACAACTACCGAAATAAAATATCACACGTTAATCGAGCTTAAACGTTTGTCATAATCCGTAACGTTAATTCGACTTATAGACGTAAAGAGTAACATCTAGTAATATTGAAATACATTAATTGTTAATCCCCTTATTCGTCTCTCTAATTTCATCACATAGAGATGTTTGCGACATAAATTTCTCCGCACTAGATCACCAATTGCAGTCGAAGCGATCAGCAACTCACTAGGCTAAGTACGGCAAAATTCACTTAAAAATATACAGAACGTACAATAGTAACTTATATATATTAATATATATCTCAAATAAAACTTTTTTATTAGTTTAATTTTGAATAAGAATCTCTACAGCATAATGATTTAAGTACTGGAGTGTAGAAACATTATTTAAAATTAATAATAAAGCTGTACACACTTCTGTGAATATAGCTACAAGTAAACATCATTTTCAATCAAAAAATATTCTGCCAGCTTATATATAAGCCACTTACCCAAACATTCATGGAGACAGACATAATTTCCTGAGTAACTAAAGAACATTGGCACAACGCTACCGGCTCATATTTATTTGTAAACTATGAGTCAAGTTCAAGACTCCATGACGTACTTTATCTAGTTTAGTTACTGTATGAGAGCTAGTATGAAGGTACTCACCAAAGCAAAACATTACTGTTTCACCATTCCTCATTATCTGATACATATATATAATATCTCAGATTTCATCTATAGGGCCTATAGTAATATATATTCAATATGTTTACTGTAAAATAACATAATACCTCACATACTTAGAAATTATTAGTATGCAAGAGGATCAATATGTATAGTCAAATCAATCTTTAGATAAGTCAGTCATCAAAGAAGACTGTCCACTTGCTTTTGCTGATTAGTAGGCAATGAACTCAACTTTGCCAGGCTTCTTGTACCACATTATACCTCTGCCTATCTTTTCCACTAAGCCTTGTAAATCTCTACCTAAGCAACTTGAGTTTATAGTTTGGTGACATCAACCCTTTTCAAAAAGAGAGTGAAGCTTTCATCCAGAAGGATATGTCTGTAAGTTTTTGGAGTGATTTTAATAAAATGATATAGAAAATGTTATTTCAAATTCATTTATTCCAAAATTTTGCCTATTTGAAACATACAAGCATTAATAAATGAAGTGAAAAGTAGAACATTTGGTCTCTAATAGCTGTTACCATATTCAACACTACTTCAGAGCTCTTTGAAGTTATAGAAGTAGTGGGATGATTTTTGATAAACAGTTCAAATATAAATGAAAAATTAACTTTAGGTGCCAACAAGCAATCGAATCTCTCAAAGACCATCTAGTTGGGCACAGCCTTCTTTTAACAGTTATGTTGACCATTTAATAGCAGGTTTCTGGAAGAAAATTTATCTTATCAAGTGATGTATCTATTATTTAGAAACTCTATGGACTGAAATTAACCCATATAATTACATTAATCACAGAATATAAAAAATTCTATTTATTATTCGTAATCTCCTTATCAAGAATAATAAATTCAATAAGTAACTAAGTTAAGGTTAGATGATTTGCCAATGCACATTACTCTGACATTAAAGACGACTTTCCGCATGATTTTGGTCTGCAGTCCATTGTACTTCCCACTCAAATAAAAGTAGCTCACCCAATCATAGCCTCTAGCCTCTGCTAAACCTTTTTAATTGAATAAATTATTTAGACTTTTAATCTACTTACTACACTTACATCTTTCTAAACCTTCGACACTTTTGATTTGTTAGGGGATAAACGCCAGGAATGACTCATCTAATTTGAAGCTTCTTTCAATCGTAATTGAAAAGCAGACATATCTTAATTACAAACATATAGACAGTTGTCAGTTATTAGAAATATCTTGGTCGTTATACCTAAAATAAAAGAAAAAAGGGCGCATCTTGAGTTTCACTATTTAAGAATTGGAACAACGTGATTTTGAAGCCATACAACTATATATAAATATATATGAACTTCTTTGAATTAGAGCATTAACTCATTATTTTTAGAATTATCTTAATACTGGCTTTTTCTTAAATAATTCTATTATCTACAAGTGATATTAGATCTTTTATAAGATAGCGGTCATATCTATGGATAGAACAAACAATAATATTTGAGAAAAAGTTTCCAGATACTATCAATAATATCGGGTTATTAAAAAACTTACTTCCGTTTTGCTATATTATATATATATATACTTATGTCTAATTTTATCTTTCAAAATTATATAGCAGAGAGCGAGAGAGCAAGAGATGAAGAGAGAGTAGAGGAGAGAGAGAGCAGGAGAGAGATGTTAGATGAGATGAGAGAGAGAGAGAGAGAGAGAGAGAGAGAAGTAGAGAGAGAGAGAGGAGAGAGGAGAGGAAGACGACATTGACTTGCTAGGCCACCGTAGAGATGAGATGAGCACGCTAGATTTGTATGAGGAGGTAGCAATAGGTGATAGATGGAGAGATGTGTCACCACGGAGAGAGAGACCGCTATAAGGGGTTCGATCTATGCAGAGAGAGGCCAGTATGAGATGTAATTGCCATAAGTTATGATTTTCAAGAAAGTAGAGAGAGATGAGGACGTATCAAAAATAGAGCAAACTGAGCAAGATAGAGAAGCTAATGTAAAATAGATGCAAGATCAATATGGCCAGAAGATGAACGACTTCGAGAAGCTCAGCATGAGAGGAGAGGATCATTCTTTTCAACTCTTTTCAATTCCCTAGAGGAGCTCCCGTTCTTTAAAACAAACGTTATCTTCGAATTGCGGTCTACGCTCTTAAATGATCTTTACCGGAGATTACTAATATGAGAGAAAAGGCATGGATGAGAGAGAGAAGAGAGAACTGGAAACTAGAAATTTCCGGGCGGGTCGTCTGACTTGTGAAAATTGAATTCTTAAAAAAACTTAACTTCTCTAACACTTCCCCCCTCTCTAAGCACGAAACCTTGTTTAATTTCCTATTTCTTTCGATGCCGGTTCAGATCGTCTCTCGTCTCTCCTGTTGATTTAACATAAACAAAAAAATGTCTGGAAACCTCACATCACAAGTTATAGGGCGGCCCAAAGAAACTAGAAGTTCTGTAGACCTGCGAGGTTTTCCCTTCTTCTCAGTTGATCCACGCTATTCCAGGGCCCTCATCCGCCCTTGTATGGAGTACTGTATTCATATATGGGGGGGTTCTGGTGTTTCACAGCTTTGGAACGGGATCGAGTCAAAGGCCAAAGGCTTATAAACTGTTATGTACTTCCAGTTCAACTTGAACCCTCTATCTTTGCGGCGCGATGTTAAGGCTTTACCTCTTCTCTATTGGTACCGCACGGCAGGTTGTCGAGGGAGCTTACACTTCGCCGAACCTCCACCGTTTACGTCGCCCTCTGGTATCATGAGGGGGGCTGGTGTCCCTGTATATATAAATTA
>JABUQX010095377.1:0-12500 GCA_015478945.1 Trachelipus rathkii
AATGGTTATTAATTAGTCTTTTTATATGTACAGCGATGTCTATTCCAGTTATATCTGTAACAGTATGCAGGGCGTCGCGCAGCTTTCTCAACATTGGGGGGTGCAGCTTAAAATTTTATAAACAGTGATTATATATATATAATATAGTATATAGTATATATATATATTAAAATATTTATATTATATTTATTATATTAAGTATAAGAGTAGTAATATCTATGAGCATATCTATAGTAGATATAGTATATGGCTATTAAGGAAGAAGACATTAAACTAGAACATTTGTATGGATATTAAATGATTAATATTAAAAAAATTAAATTTTATTATATACAATATGAATAGTTTTAGATCAATATTCAATGATGAAAATTACACAATATGAGGAGCATTGAATGCTGCTATATACATGGAGAGAGAGAGAGAGAGGAGGTTCAGACGCACATTTATTCACTGCTTGTTTGAATAAAATAAATAATTAATCATTATATTGTTCCAAACACACAAATTTCTCTCCGTGTACACTCATCATGCAGTCCGTTTTACCTATAGTCGTCTTCCCATAGTTACTGACTCTGTCAGCCCAGTCTCTTTGATCCTAACAGAGTTACTGAAAAGAGTGTTTACTATCTGTACTGGTGGGCATTTGTTTGGGCGTAGTATATCATCAATAGCTTTTGTCGAGAGAATGAAAGGTCAGTCTCCTTAAGACTTGGGAGACAACTATATGATCTTTTTAGTTCTTCACACTCATTTTTCCTCCAAATTTTGTAGCCAAGTCTAGTTCTTCTTCTTATTGCCGTTCTAAGAGTTGGTTAAAAAACTGTTAAAAATGAAGCTGTTCCTTTTCCTTTTAAAACTCCTACGATTTGTTATGGAGGATAAATCGAATGTTGGAAAGGATTGGTAAGATAACTCTAATGACAATAAGCAGAGTTGATTATTTTATTCAGTTAGAAAACTCTAATTCTAAAGTAAGAAGTTATAAAATTCCAGATACGGAGTTATTTAGGATCTTCTCCAGAACTCCGGGGATTTGTGGCTGGAGTTGTGTTGCTGGGTGGCTGCTGCTATTACCAAAAATCGTTGGTATTACTATTTTAGTCATCTAAGTCCCAGTTGCTTGGTAAATAACATTAAATTTCTCTATACATCTTTCTTTCATCGATATTTTTTCTTCACCTTTTCCGATGGCTCCCTAAACCATTTTCCCACAATATGTTGTATGTGCTGCGGAGGTCTGTGAGACGATATTTCTTAAGATTGAGAGCTATTTAGCAACTGCCGCTCTAAACATCGCTAGTCACTTTTCCGCTGAATCAATATCATAGCCAGATGAATGACGACTTACATGCCGGCTGAATGCAACTGAAAAAGAGCTTTTTCTTGTTTGGCGGTATTTCTTCAATGGAAAGGATTTCTATGCTTGCATCATTCGTACACTAAGTGCTCCTTAAACACTCTGATGCACCTGTGTTGTTCAGGTCTTGCATAGGCTTGGGATGTTTGGCATTAATTTTTTTTCTCAAGACCGTCTCGCTAAAAAACGTAATAATGTCTTTTATAATTCCCACCGTATTGCCGGATTTCTGTTATTGTGTTCAAATCATTTACTAATAAATTTTGTTTGTGAAGAGCAAGGAAAGAACAATGCTTTTTTTAATACTTTTTCCGCAATATTGCTTGGACACCTCTTCTTTGCCAAAACATCGTAGAACAGCCATCGAAAACCAAGCCCACGCATTTCTTGTCTTGGGGATGCCAGTTCTTCGGTCGTGACAATCGTCAAGGCTTTCGCTAATGGTTTTTTTGCGGTCAAGCGCTATCAGTTCTAATCAAAGTCAATAAATTCCTCTTTGACTTCATCGGACTCTTTGTCTAAATAGCGCAACATTGATAATTGTTTCTTTCCAGAAATATCAGCGGTTTCATGTGCTAGTAAGCTATACGTGCACGATTCCTTTACCTTATTAACGATCCTTTCCTTTATAGTAGTACCACATAAAGAAATGATTTTAATCTGAACTGATTGGTATGTGGGCAAATTTTTCTTGCCCTCTTTCTGCTTTTAAATGATGATCTTCCGGCATCTTATTCGTACGCGGCACAATTTTGCAACACTCCCCTCATTATGAATGCTTACCCGAGGCGGTAAATCGCGAGTACAAGAAAATGTCACACAAGAAATTATTGAGGATAATATTTTTTATTTTCTTCTGTGATTTTCCTTAGAATGCTGGTTAATTTGGATGTCTACGGCACAGTCCTCGTAAGGACAATCTTGCAGCTTCAACAGGAGTTTTATACCACTCTGTGTGTTTGTATGTCCATTACAAACCGCATGAACTCCTTATATTTAGTGAAGGTCTTGATTGTTTAAAGAGCCCTAGGACCCCTCTGAACAAAACTTTTATTTGGTGGAAATAAAATACAAAACTTGCAAATGCTCCCTTTAGGCGGCTGGAAGTATGTCAGCCAAGGGTGAATATGTCTCTAACCATTCATAATTGAATTTCCTCTTTAAGTGGGCAAATAATCAATCAAATGTCACAACATATATAAGGTCAATAGGTGGAATCCACCTCTCCTTTTTCAGTATGTTTTCTTTTTCTCAGTTCGAATCATAGATCAATGTTCAACGTTATATCTTACATTGTCATTTTATCGCCGTGCTGTAATCTACACTGAAAACGCACTAGCCTTATTCCGAATCTGGACTCCATACACTTGCTCGTCCGAGGTGCTGGGCTGTGGTGTGGGTTCTTTCATCATCGCGCGTAAAGTATGCACGAAGTAGTGAGGGATTGTCCTCTTTGCCAAGTAGCGTCTTAGTTGAATAGAGGTAGGTTCTTGCGTTTCACTCCTGCTACCATTATCTCTAATTTTTAAATCCGAGTTTCTTCCTTTTTCAAATTTACTGCAAACAAGAGAGAGTGAGTAATATATATATATCATATGATATATATATTATATATATTATATATATATATATATATAATATCTAATATATAATTATTATTACTAATAGAAAAAATATATATATAATAACACTCTATATATACCGAATATATAATGTAAAATATATTCTATTTATATAAATTTTAATATATTTGTTTATAAATATATAAATACTACCTTAATAAAACTTATTCTTATTTCTTACCAAAAAATAAATTTAATTAATTTAATATATTCAAAGGCAAGCGCGGTCTATCTATATATATATATATATATATATATATATATATATATATATATATATATATATATATATAATTTTATATATATATATATATATAATATAATTACTATGATATATATATATATATAATATATATATATCCTGCCACATATGGTCATAGGCTAATAATTTTACTAGCATTCAAAGATGTTAACAGAAAAAATTAAAAGTATAGCAAACTATGTTGAATATCACTAATTTCTGTGTTGTAATAAAAAATAGTTTTTTAAAATGAAGCTAACCTCATATGGACAAGTAAGATCATGTGTTAAAAAATTCCTACTTTTAAGAAGTAAATACACAAAATTTAATTAATATTTAAGTAAAATTTTAATACTAAGAGTTATGCTATTATATTAGGGTCTGATGAAATTGAAACTTGATTTTTTTACACTGAGGGCGGTTTGAATTATAGAGTGGCGTCACGGAGTGGTAATTTCAATGCTACTTTGAACCTTACACACTTAATAAAGAATTGAAAATCTGACTGAACACAAAATCTAGAATTTATATATACATATCAACATTAAAAAAAAAAACAGATAGAATAACAACACAGTTCTTATTTACATAATTAAAAGAGCATAAAAAATGAGGGAGAAGACCGTATCGCAAGAGAAATGTGAAAATATGACGATTGCAACTAGCCCTTCGTCATATACTCGTATGTATGTAATATAAATATGTATATACACACACACACATCACATATATATATATATATATATATATATATATATATTTATACTATATATATATATATATATATATATATATATATATATATATATATATATTAATATATATATATTATATATATATATCGAAAACGTACTTAACGGCCACCCGGAAACGGGACGTTGGATAAAAAAAAAATTCGCAGGTAGACATCTATAAGAGTAGGAACACTGTCTAGGGGGGGGGCAGCTTGCCACCCCTGCCCCCCTGACGACGCCCATGATATATATATTTGTAGTTTTTTATCATGTATATATTTTTTTCGTTTACTGGGTAATAAATTTTATTCAATACGATATGAAATTGCTTTAAATTTCCATCTCAATCCTTCCGCGTCATTGATTTTTCTAGGGATCTCTCTTTGAGAATATGCGCAAATTTTTCTCCTTAGATAACACTAGAATGTCCTATTAATTATTATCTCGATATACGCATTTTTATGCTAGGCTAACTTTGTGTAGAGGAAAGTCACGTATATAAAAATCATAATAGCTATGACTCAAAGCAATCGTGGATTTCTTAAAGTAGCACAAGTTTGTGATTGAGATTATTTCACGAGCAAAACCCTATATATATAGACAGAAGATATAGACGATCAGAGCCATATTTACAAAACAGAAATCAAAACCGTCTTAATATGGTTCAAACACTATAAAAATTAAAGAAAAAATTATTAAAGTTACCATCCATATTAATTTTGATTTGTTCTCTTTAGAAATAATAAGGGAGAAACCATTTTATTATTATTATATTATTATATATATATATATATATACCTATATATATAATATCAATTTTATTATGAAATAACTAATATATATATATATCTATATGTAGGTATTACGCTGATTCCAAATATATATATATATATAATATAATATAATATATATATATATATATACGATATAATATGTTTATATATATATAGGTAATAAGGTAGTAAATACTATGATTATTAAGTATATAATATGATCGGACAATGTCTATAATATATAGTTATAAATAATATATAGAAGAAATAATATATATTATATATATATATATAAGGTTATTACGTTAATATATATATATTTTTAAATATTATCATATATAATAATTCTTTATATATACTTATATATAAATATATAAAAATAATATATATAATTAATATACATATATAATATACAATAATATATATATAAAATAAATTAAATTTATTATAAGGTTATTATCCATAAATTTTATATAATTAATCTCAGTGGAGTAAAATTTGCTAACTTTAGTGACCTTCGACTTTCATTATATCAGTTTCTACCTATATATATATAGAATATATCTATATAAAGTGACGTATATATATTACTATAAATAAACTATATATATTAGATATCTATGAGTATTAAAGTTGAAAATGCAATAACCTGCAAATTCAAATTGAATTTGTAATACCCGGATGAAAGATAGTGTTAAGCCCTACATTTATTTTATCGCGACCATGCTAGGATACGTATAACTCGGACCCTTGCAGATGAGCGTGGCAATGTGGGTGATACACTAATTTCCTACGACGAGAACAAAAGAGAAACGATGAATACTTCTATTACACTGTCCAGAAGAGAGAGTACGGTTCCTCCCGCTTCCGACGCACTCGAAACGTAGGGCCCAAAACAGGGTACCGCGCATGGTGAATAATAATAACAAGACCGGGGGTTATTATGTATAAGTGAAATGCAATACCCTGAAATCAAATTTGTATTTGTAACTACCCCCTAATGTATTTTCACCGTGCTAGGATACGATCCCTGGACCCTTGCAGATAAGCGTGCATGTGTTTGACCACTACGCAACGATGGACTCGTATCCTAGCATGGTGAAAAAACATTAGGGGGTATTTACAAATTATATATATATATACGATGATATTACTCCTATAATATAGTAAGGAGTACTGAATACTCACTATATAATATCACTATATATTATTAATAATTAATTTAATAAATATATATATATTATTCATATATTATATCAATATATATATATATATATATATAAAATGAGTATATAGTATATAATACTATATAAATATATATATATATACGTTTATTATCATATACTAATAGTATATATATATATAGGAATCCGAAAACGACTACTGTGATCGGTAGTATATATATTATATATATATATATATATATATATATATATATATACGGTATATATATATATATTATATTATATATATATAATATATATATATATATATATATATATATATAGTATAATATATATATATATAATATATATATATATTATATATATTAGTATATATATATATATATATATAATATATATATATATATATATATATATATATTATATATATATATATATCTTTTTATATATATAATATAGATTAATATATATATATATATATATATATATTTATATATATATAAAACTATATACTATAATTATACTAGTATTGATATATATATGATTATATACTAACCATAGATATATATTATAATATATATATAGTAAGTACTAGTTATATTACGTATATGATAGGTTGTATATAATAATAACTGTATAAGTAAATAATATATTAAACATTATATCTGATATAGGAGTATCTGGATTTAAGTGCTAAGTAAACAAAACATATATATAGTATAGTGAGTACTATAAGTTAATTAATATATATATATATATAATATATTATATATATATATATATATATATAATATATATATATATATATATATATATCTGATATATAATATATATATATTAAGGTCTAAAAGTGACTAAAATATCTGAATATATATATATATAAGGATCTTAAACATACATACATAAGATATATTAAATATATATATAATATATATATTATATATATAGTAGATAAGAGTATCTGGTAATTAATATATATATATATATAAGTCTGAATATATATATTTAACTAATTATGAGTACTAATATAAAGTGTCACTTAATAGTATATATATATATATACGGTATATATATGTATATATAATATATAAGGATATTTATAAGTATAAAAAAAAAAAAAAATAAAAAAAAAAAAAAAAAAAAATATGTGAAAAAAAAAAAAAAAAAAAGAGTAAAAACCATAAAAAAAAAAAAAATAAATTTATATAATATATATATAAATATTATATTTTTATATAATAAACAGAGAGCTAAAATATTTTAATATATATTATATAAATAGTTCGAAGGGTATACCTATATATATATATATAAAGTGCTTAAATATATGATTATCGAAGGTACTAATAAGTAGCTTAATAAAATGATATATATATATAAGTATAATATCGATATATAAAGTAAGTCTATAATATATAGTTAGCTTAAAGTATATATATATAGATATATTCAATATTATGCTCAAAAGAAATAAATAAAATTAGCTAAGTATCTGAATATTTATAAGGTATTACTATATAATATATTAATATATAAGTATGCGAGTATATATCGATATAAATAGTAGTCTATATATATATATAAAAGTATATAATATAAGTCGATATATATATATATATAATAGAATATATATATAAATATATTATATATATATATATATATATATATAAGGTTATTAATCATATATAAGGTATTAATATATACATATAATATCAGTGGCGGCTCGTGAAACTTGAGATGGAGGGGCCTGCAAATAATATATAATAAGTCGATATATAATAGTGATCTTAATTAAGTATAGCATATTTATATAAAAAGGAATATAGTTCTAGTAGTCTATATATAATAAACTGTAGGCTTATATAAAATATAATATTCAGATATAATGAGCTAAATATATATATAAAGATGCTTATATATATATATATAATAAGTATTATACATATATAATAGGTTATATATATGTATATATATAAGTGTACTAAAAGTATATATATATAATATGATATATTATAACGTAAAATGAGTATCTATATAATATATGTATACTACTAAGTAGTAATATATATTGAGAGGTCTATATATATATATATAATATATATAAGTTGACTTAAATATATATTATACTAGAGTAATATATATATATATATATATATTATATTATATATATAAAAGGTCTATAATATAAGTTATGCATAAAGTCGATAGAGTATCTATATAATGAATATATTAATATATATATATAAGTCCGATATTTAAAATAAATTTATATTATATATTTATTATGTTATATTATGTTATATATTATATTATTTAATATATTTGTAAGAAATTTATTATTTATTTAATATGAATATTTATTATAAGCTAACTTTAGACCTTTACGACTTTTACTATTTAGAACCTTCGACTTAATACGTATATGTAGACTATATACTTATTATAATATACGATATATACTTATTATAAGCACTTATATATAGACCCTATATTATAGATATCATTATATATAGCACTTAGATACCTCGCATACTTTAAGTAACTAACTTTATAGAACCTATACGAGAGCAATTATATATATAAGCACTTAGACCTTATACCGACTTATATATTTATAGTCATTCATTATTAGATATATACTAGATTCGACTATTTTATAGATATAATATAAAATTTTTAAGTATACTTCGATACTTATATAGCTATATATAATTAGTAACTTTATCATGATAATTATAGTACAACTTAGAATATATAAACGCCTCTTACGCCTTGGCAATCGTGTGAATAATTCAAGCTGAGACTTAGCGAGGACTTGCAACGCATAGATAAATACTATTAGTGATGCTCGCTATGGAGCAGCTAGATAATATATATATATATATGCTCCAAGGCAGCGCTATAGATAATATACTATATATATATATATTATAATATATTATATATATATTAATATATATAATATATATTATTATACATAACAAGATGTATATATCTATATATTACGTTATATATATATACTATTAATATATATAGTATATGTTATATATAGTTATGAAAAAATATACTTAATATATATAAATTATACTGAGTCCAGGACAGTCGATATATATATATATTATATATAAATCTATAATAGTATTAGCAATTAATATTATATATTACCTAAGTATATATATATATATATATATATAATAATAAATTAATTATATATTATATTATATATTACTATGATAAGATATAATAATAATATTGATATATAAAGGTAAATTCTGGTATAAAATTATATATTATATATATAATATATTATCTATATAGTATGATATTTTTTAGATTTTCACGGACACAGTATACTATAAGACTTTCTTACTATCGACATCTGATGTACATTTGATAATATCGAAATAGATCGAAATATCGATATCTATAAGATATATTATTTGAAAAGAAGCTAGAAAATGATAAAATATCGAGTTTAATTTTATAATTTAGTGAAGCACTTATATATAACTTGTTATATATTAGAGACGTATATATATAGGATTATATATTACTAATATATATATAATATAAATTATATATATATAGTGTATTACACTATATTAATATATATATATATTAGTATAATTAGGTATATATATAGTATTATGTAAAAGTGATAGTATATTTATAATATAATTAACTATATACTTATTATAATAATATAAATAGTTATATCATCATCATGGGAAATACTTAAAGTTAGGTTTTGTTGGATTCCTTTGGGAGAAACTTACAGAAAACCATTGCATGATTTGAAAACCTCGATCAGCGTTAAAAGGACTTATTAGAATAAATAAAAAAAAAAAAACAAAAAAAAAAAAAATAAAAATACATAAATATGAATATATTCTTCGAAAAGTAATCGACACTTACAGAAAAACGCAATTACATTTTTGGAATCAGCGTGTATAAGCTTATACAAAATGTAAACCGAGAGAGAAAAAATGATATTCAAAAAAAAAATATACAGAGATTAGGTCACTAATAGTATAGTGTCGCTTACGGGAATGTCGCAAAAGCGCGAACGCTGTTCAAAATTACCAGTTACCGCTAACTAAAACATCTCAATCCGATTATGACGTCATATAGGGACGCCTGATCGGGAACTGATATAAGTCTAGTAGCTAAGTGGCAAATCCGTAAATATAATTTGGACTTAAAAATTTTTGTGTATTATATTTCTTTGAGAAATTTTAGATTTTAGCACTTAGACCTTGACTTATACTTAGACCCTCGACTTATACTTAGACCTTCGACCTTAGCACTTAGACTTCGACTTACAACTTAGACCTTCGACTTAAGCACGTTAAACCTTCGACTTAGTCACTTAAACCTTCGATCTTCAGCACTTAGATCTTCGACTAGCACCTTAGAGCTCGGACTTAGGCACTTAGAGAACCTTCGACTTAGCAACTTGAAGACGGCTTCGACTCTAGCACTTAAAACCTTCGACTTAGCACTTAGACCTTCGACTGTAGCACTTAACCTTCGGACTAGCAATTAAACTTCGCTTAGCACTTTAACCTTCGACTTAGCACTAACCTTCGACTTAGCAACTTAACCTTCGATCTTAGCACTTAGACTTCGACTTAGCACTTAAACCTTTCGACTTATACTTAGACCTCTTCGACTTAGCACTTAGACCTGCGACTTATACTTAGACCTTTCTGTCTGTTCGTTCGTTTGTTTGTTGAAATTTAAGTCGAAAGTCTAAGTGCAAATTCCGAAAATAATTTCGACTTAAAATTTTTTTGGGAAATTATTTTCTCTGTGATTTTTTAGATTTTCACACTTAGACCTTTGACTTATATCGGTTCCCGTTGAGACGTCACTATATGGGGTTGAAGTGATAGTTTAACTAACCTATAGGTGTTGCGGGCGATCAAGTTAGATGGGCTCGAGCGATCGGTGGATAGAGGGGTGGGCACGCTTTTCCATACCTCCGTAGGGTGAGGGGCGGAGGAACCCCGCGACATCCAAATACCAAAAACCGAGCGGGGTTCCGTGTGACCCTCCCGGAGGGGGAAATAAGTCCTACCCTGTCGTTCCCCCGGAAGGCCGAGAGACCGCGACTCCTGCCATCCTCCAAGCTCCCCTCCATTGGGTTTTCTCTTTAGTTAAAAAAAAAAAATTAAAAACATGAAGAGTAAATGTAAAAGGTTAACTGCGATACTATATATTTTTTGAATCATGTCCGTCACCCCTTAAATTTACTGTTATGATCATATACTAGAATATAGTAGATATAATCAAAAAAAACCGTCTAAAAAAAAAAAGCAAAACTGAGGAGAGGATCGTAAAACATAGACAGGTCCAATTCACGTGTACATGTTTGACAACGGAAAAAAGAACTTTTCGCTTTTCTCTTAATTAATGTCACATTCAATATTGCAAGCGCGTTACATTTCTTATTCGTCACAATTAATTCGCGAAATATCGCAAAAACTTAAAGTGACGCAGTCTGGAACACCAATTTCGTTATTATGTCACTTACATCTCCATTTAAGCTAATAATAAATATAATTTAACGAGTCAAAAAATTATAAATTTAACTAGTTTAAAATTTTTTTTTTAGTACCAAAACCGAATTCCCCTTCCCGTTCACTATGCTTTGTGAATCTGGGATTCGCTTTAAATTTAAACATCGATTAGTAACTTAAAAATAAAACTGTATTTAGTCAAAATAAATCTGTATATATAATCGATATACAGTAAAATTAACAATCATACGATAGGTAAAAAAAGCTGAACCTTAATAAATATATTATGTATATATATAAATTTATAATATATATTAGTATAATAATTAGTGATACTCACTATATCATATATTAAAAATCATAGATGACAATGAATAAACTATTAATGAAAAAAACACAATATTCATCAAAATATTTTGCATATATATATATATATATATAAATATAATATATATATTATATATATATATAAGGATTCATAAGTTAGCATATAAATTTATTAATCACGTATATATATATATATATAAAAAATTACATAATTATTATACACTCTTTAATATATTAATATAAAAATATTATTATTATGTAATTTAATATTATATATTCTTATTTGTTTTTATAAGGGTAATATAGATTTTATATAATGACTATATATAAATAACTATTTATTCATATATAGAAACATTTATATTACTATATAATAATAGATATAAACCTATTATATATATAATTATCAGTATATATATACTTATACGTTATATATATTAGAGTAATGTATGCGCTATATATTATTATATGTTATATTTATATAATATATATATATAATATATTAATATATATATATATAATATAAAATATAGTAATACTATATGAAATAAGATAATACTATATAGTATAATACTCATATATATATTTATAGGTACGACATACATACATACATCATACATACATACATATATATAAGTATTACTGTCTTTAACATTAATACTGTCAATATTACATACTAGATAATATCACTTTTAGCATAACTTATATATATAGATACCTTATATTATATATATATA
>JABUQX010095377.1:20000-37812 GCA_015478945.1 Trachelipus rathkii
TAATAAATAAGGACTGGGCCACAGACCCTTCGACCACATTTTCGTGAGTAATCAAATCCAAATATTATATACAGTTCATTTTAGAAGCAGTTTGCAAAGTGGGGCATATAATAGAATGCCATGTTCTTTACTAATCTCTTTCACCGTTTTTCTAAAAATATCTTTATCTATTTTCACTGTGAATCAACTAGCGTATCAAATGAACACTTAAAGATATTATTATAAAGAACATTAATTATAGTATAACACCTTTAATTTTATTACAAAAATAATATATTTTGTGTGCCCGGGCAACGCCCGGGACACATCTTTATGGCATTGATCTCGGCTGCCTAACTAACTGGCGTCTTTCCTCCCTTTTGGGCTTCAGAAATCAGCCGGTAGGAGAAAGTACTCTTATTGGTTGTTTCAATTTTAAATAACATACAAAACGGAATAAAAATATTATGTAAGCAATTTTTACCGTCATACAATACACCAAACTGTTGGAGCCTTGTTTCTCCTCATAAAATAATAAGCTTTTACAATTACAATACAGATTATAATAGCATTGTTTTATCTAGTACTAGGCTACTATCCTCAGTACATATGGTGAATCCCAGGTTAGTCACGAATACCCAGCCTTAAATTATAATAACATACATTTTTTTTTTTTTAAATTTTAAAGTTGACAGAAATATTCCGTAGAATTTATTTCATTTTTAGATACACTCCAATTCTTCTCTCTTGTTTTTTTTTTTTGTTTTGTTTGTTTAACAGCCTAGATCGCCTGCCTTTAGACCTGCAACCTCTCGTGATGACGTCATATGTCTTTTTGGAGAGTGCAGATGTTAGCTCCTCCCACACACAGAGTACTTCGAACGAAAGTATCATTTCACTCGTTATTTCAGATAATTTTTAAATATGATTTCATATTAATTCGAAAAATATATTAATTAGACGGCAACATAAAACATTATAAAAATACTTTTAAACAGACAGATCTTACTATTGACACATAAAATAAACTCGTATATAACTAATTATAATAATTTCATTATATTTTTTTTAATCAGAGTACCCAAATTTCCTAAGCTAATTACCATACTCAATAAATACAATACAATAATTTTTACAATGGAGATCTTACAAGCGTTTCTTTGTTCTACATTTTTCTCAATTTAAAATATAAATTTTTATATCTCCTAAAAATATCAAGTTACAATTTTCTTCCCTATAAAAAAGGGAATTTTTATTATCCAGTTTCACAGAAGACCTTTTTCAGTTCCCGTGTTGCAAGCATTTCTTAAAGTTTTATTTACAAGTTCAACCTTCTTTCCCTCCCAATTTTTGGGGGGTAAGAGAACGAAGGATGGGGGATACCCACCTCCTTACACATTGTAAAAGTTTATTTAAATATACACAAGATTCTTATAATTATTATATGACCAAAAAGAAATCTATCTGATTTTTCCATTATTTTATAACCTCATTATGCCACCCATAATTATATATATTTTAATTAACTTTTTTAATAAATACAAAATATTTTAAGAGTAAATGTTCACTTACAAAAACTACTTTTCGCTGATGAAAATAAACCCATATGGTGAGAATGGAGAGCCTTTGAAACGACAGGCAATTTTTGAAGCTTTACTCCTTCGAGACCCTTAGAGAGGACGAATTAGAATATTTGGGGTCTTCGTGGATGTCTTTTGGCTCACCCTCAAATTTCTGTAGGTTCTCTTTTTCATCATTGTGAGACTTTGTTTTTGTTATTTTTTTTTTTTTTTTTTTTTAATTTGGATCGCTTGTTGCCACCACCCATTTTAAGTCCAGCCTATTCGTCGAGTAACAGGCTAAGATTCGTTTTTGGGATAGTGAGTCCCTAAAATCGAGATCTGACTTTTCTCTTCTTGAGTTTCACATTTTTAGAGAAAGGCTTTTATTACGTGCTTTTGGAGGCTCTCAATGGTGGGGAGTTTTTTTTTCTCTCTACCCATCCCCCATATACTAGCAGGACAAAGCTTTCTTGTATCGGAATTTGTGGAAAGATGTTTTTTTTTTTTTTTTTTTTTTTTGTAGGGGGCGCTTGTGATATTCTGTTTCTGATTACGGCTTTCTGGCGACTTTGGCAGCTTTTCATTGACTAATAATCGTTACATTCTTGTCTCCATCCATAGGGAGTAAATTGAGGAGAGTATGAAAGCCTTATCTCTACAAATTGTTTTTATCACACCAAATTTTATACATTCTTGCTCTGAGTATATGTTACATATCTGCTCCCCTCATCAATTTAAATTGAATAGCGAGAATTTTTTCAAAAACGTGGCATTCTCAGGAATATTCAAATAGGTAAATCTTGGTTGTTAAAAATTCTACATCATAAGTTCTATTTAAACCAAAATCAATTGTAACAATTTCGCGAGAGTATATGTCAATTACGGTGTTTTTAAAGAAGTAACGAAGAAGTTCCAAGCCGTTCATGTTGACATACTTTAAGTTACCTAATGCAGAGGATCAAATACCTACTTACCTTAATTGCCGCTACAGTAAGTTACTTGTTTCGCTGTGCTCTTAAAGAAATAAATTCGGGAGAAATTTTGAATGCCTTCATTCACGAATTATTTCCGTTCTGTGGAATCCGCAGGGTAATTATTTCGGATTTAGGTGCGAATTTACTAGTCGCCTGTTTGAGGAAGTCTGCAGGGCCGTGGGGAATGGAGCACCGGACTACGTGTAGCTCAAATCCAAGATGTAATGGCCTCCTGGAGGTAAATCATAGGAATTTGCTGGCTTGCTGAGATGTATGTTGCCAGGAACATGATTTAAGCCCCTCCGACTGGACGAGCCTCTTACCTATGGTGTTGTTCACTCTGAGACTCACGCCGATAACAAAGAATGGTCTCAGTCCCGCACACTTGATGTTTGGCCAGAAAATAGCCATACCGTATGTGATTAAGTTGATCCTGCTTCGAGACGAGCCCCAATTGAATATAATCATAGTGTTAAAAAGCTACCGCTCTATTAGCCCAGCCGTGGGCCTCCACACACCAATTATGAAAATCGACACGTCCTTTGTGCCTAAAGGGTTACATGAAGCTACGTTTGTCGTAGTGCGGCAGACACAGTTTAATGTCGGCAAATAGGCGCCTCGCTATGTCTGTCCTTTTTAAAGTTATAAAAGTTAAATTAACAGAACGTACTTATCGAAAAAAAATGGGAAACCTCATTAAGAAAATTTAAGGAACGTTCGCAATATATTATAACTATAGTAGATTTAGAAAGAGAAAATAACACCTAAAATAAAAAATAAAAATAAAATAAAATACTAATCCTTTTCTTTCAGATGGGTTACATAGAAATGATTAAAAAGGGTTGCATCCAGTAAGAGCGCTATTATTTTAGGTGAAAATTATTGTTTTACCCTCTAACTTTAGTAGCCACTGTCTCCTCTATCCTAAACTTTTTTTAAAAAATTGTCAGAAGGGGGTGTTACAGGCAATTTTTAAGATAACCATTATGTACCGAAATCGTTACATAGTATAAAATGTATAAAGGATATATGTAAGTGCTACCAAGATTTCTGGTACACAGCTGTAAGAAAACCTTGTATAAGTCCTGTTGTAAAAGCCGAAATAATTCTTTCGTTCTTTCTTGTTGTATATTATCAAGGTCACCGAGGTGGCTCTGGCGCTCAAATCGCCTGTGCCAAATGGCATAGAGGTCAGTTAGAAAATATAGATCGGAGAGCCAACATCTTAACACTCTCTCGGTCCTAAAATTGATACTGTAATGGTAATTAAATTGAAAGTATTTTAAAAGCGATTAAATTTTGAACAGTGAAATATCCTTAATGTGTGTTCATGTAAAATAGTCATTAACAATAATTAATAAAGAAATAAATAAAGGAACGTTTCACATTCCAAAACTATTTATTATTTTGCTATATCAAGTGATCTCTTAAATAAGGGCCAATTAATCATTATTAGAGATCAGTGCTTTTGTACATGAGTTTTTCTGAAACGTTACATAGTATTAAATGTATAAAGGATATATGTAAGTGCTACCAAGATTTCTGGTTCATTATGAGTTATTATGGTATAATACTATAATATATATTTATATATTATATATATAATAGTTTCCACGCCACGATGGACTAAAAGAAAAGCGCGAGAAATGTTCCTGCAGTGAATATACCACCCACCAAACATATTTTTATCGCCCTTTATTTTACTTCTTCATTTTCCTGCATTAAAATATTTGCTAATTTCTAAAATGTATTCAGTTTTTATATAGCTACCGTAGTTTTTAGATACAGGTGCCTGCTATTCGGAACTCTATAATTATTCTAGCACAAAAAAAAATACACGTCCATTCCCGCTGTAACATAATAATAAACTGACCTTTTTTATGCCTTTATTTACAAGTACAAAAGGACATTAAAGGACAAAATTAGCAACTTCACAAAATTTCAAATACAGTTTTATACAAGATTAATTTGCAAGTTGCTATAAAAATAAAAAAGTCAAATTGGCAACGTTATGAAAATTACTATAGGAATTATTATAGGAAGTTGTCATATTTGTCTTATTTTTAAGTTGGTCTATTTTCTGGGCTGAAAAATAGGAGCCCAAAATTTTATATAATTGGGTATATTGAATAAAAAAAATATCGTACGCACAATTTGCAGTTGCAAAATGTATTCTTTTATTATATTCTTTATTGATTAGTACTTTTTTATGTATTAAATTGTTAAAAAAAAATTTCTTTACATTTTCTTTGACAAACATTTCATATTTCCATCAACATTCTACGCCTGGCATTTTTAATTTGGAGGGGCTCCAGCCCAGAGCCCATAAAGACAAGCCGCCACTGTATATATATATATATATATATATATATATATATATATATATATATATATATATATATATATATATATATATATATATATATATATATATATAATATATATATTATATATATATAATAATTATATATAATATAGATATATTATATATATATATTATATATTTATATATATATACATATATATATATATATATATATATCAAATTATAAAAATTATAAAATAAATAAAACAGGATTAAAAAATTTATAAACATTTTAAGAAGAGTATGGAATCAAATTTTTATATTTACTGTCTTTTGCCGTCAATATTTAGATAGATGAGGAGTTTAAAACAAAAATAATTTGAGAAGCTGAAATTTGTTTCAATCGGTTCTTTGGTAATAATGAAAAATTAAATATGATTAGGATATAGAATGGAATTATTGGAAAAGTAGTTTAAATGATTTGCGCTCAACGACAAGATTCGTTTGCTGTCGCAACGGTCAAAGGACATATAAGATTTTTCTTATCGCATGGTTATAGGGCACAGGGCTAGCACCCGGTCCTTTCCTTTTTGGCTTGTATTACTCCTGGACTCAGCGTTGGAATCTTTTCGCCTAGAACAAGATCCTATGAGATCTCTGGAGAATCGAGTTTTGAGGTTGGATGGAAGAAGATTCTTGTTCCACGAAGGGGCAAAATCCCTGCCTGAGGAGTGTTTAACTCGAGGACAGGCGTCGGAAACCATTGCGCCGAGAAATGATTTTCTAGAGTGCTCTATTGTTAAGAGAGTTTCGGCCCAGAAGAAGAAGATGCTGGGCCAACTGAGGGCGTAAGCCCTTCCTGGGAGTTGTTATAGATTATATATATATATATAATATATATATATATATATATATATATATATAATAATATATATATATATATATATATATATGATATATATTATATATATAATATATATATATATATATATTATAATATACATATATATATATTATATATATATATTAATATATATAATATATATATATATATATTTATATTTATATATATATATAATATATATATATATATACATAATATCTGCGGGATTCAGATGCGGAACATGGGCGTACGCAGGGGGGGCACTGCGAAAAGTGGCGGAAAAAACTTCGAAAAAAAAAGAAAGAAGATTTTTAGAGAACAAAAGGGTAAGACGGCTTCTTTTCACTTTTGAATTTTCTTGCAACAAATAGTTTTAGATTAAAGAAGTATAACTTCTTTGAAAAAAATATCATAGTAATTCAATTTGTATTTTATATACTTTGGCCGCCCTAATACAGAAAAAATTATATATATATATATAATATTATATAATATATATTACTATATAATATATATATATATATATATATATATATATATATATATATATATATATTATATATAATATATATATATATATATAATATATATATATATATATAATATATATAAATATATATATTATAAACTTTTCGCAGTTTTTTGAGAGAGAAAAGTGAATCAGCTCTAGCCCTCCTGGGCCTAGTGATAGCAGAAAAGAGAAGGTAGTTTCTGATCCACAATCAGAATTTGGCCCTTCAACTTCAAAGCAGAAGGTGTATGAGGAAAACAACGACTTAGGGAAATAGGTAGGGAAATCCGGTGTTATGCCGTCTGACACAAAAAGCGAAATGCTGAAAAATCATTGGAAGCCTCCTCCAAGTTATGATTTTGCAACTGCAGGACGCTACACATCTCAAAAGGAAATTCATGCATAGCTGGCTTGAAAGATATTCTCCCTGGCTGGTATATTCAAGATACTTGAAGGGAGCACCCTGTCTGCATTGCGTTCTTTTCCCCGCAAGGACTATTCAGTGAGTTCAGAGTTCCGTTTTGTTGAAACCCTTCACGAAATTCGAGAATATCCATGAATATTGCATGAGCCATGTTGAAGTAGGTGGTACTTAGAAGCTGCACGAGCAGCAAAATCCTTCTTGGAAGATGTGAGCTGAGTGACATCCAAAATGGTAACCGGACATCAGGCGCTCTTGGCAGAAAACAAAAAGTTTATTTCATCTGTAATAACAACAATTATTTTTGTGGGATACACGATTTGCCTCTACGAGATGCGAGAACAACCTGGATTTCGAAGATCTAATTCGTTTGCAAATAGATTCTGGAAATAATGAGTTTAAAACTCCCTACAGGTGGGGCCAAAAATGCTACTTATAAATCACCAATAATACAAAATGAACTTATTGATCTGTGTGGGAGTGTTGTGACTGACGTGATCATTGCAAATGTTAAGAAAGCATATACAATCTGTTTAGCTGACAAAACATCTGATATATCTGGGAATGAACAATTATCTATTGGAATCAGATTTTTTGATGAGACGCAAATGTGCGTTCGTGAAAGATTCATTGGATTTGCATTATTAGAAGCCATGGATACAAAAACCATAGCAAGTGCTATTGATTGTTTTCTTAACAAGAATTGCCTAGATCCAAACAAATGCGTTGGACAAGGTTACGATGGCTGCTCAGCTATGGCAATGAAAGGAGAAGTACAGGGAATGTGGGTATAGTGCAGGGTCTGGAAAACTTTTCAAAAGTAGGTAATGTTGCTACAAGAAAAAATGCATTTCAGCAGTTTGGCTGTAAAAAACTATTTTTCTTATTTCAACCTGCATTATAGCCAAATATTCGGCCTTGTTGGAACCAGTCACTGATGCTTGCTCTTGCGTATAAGGAATTTGAAGAGAAAATCAAAGTATTTGAAGACTTTTATGAACTGAGAGGACTTGAATGTGAGGCTGAACTCTGGCATGTGAATTGGAGGGAGAATAAGCTCGACCGTCAGGAAATAAAAAATTTATAAATAGTTGAAGTGATCAAGGAAGCAACTGCATTTTTCCCAATAATTAAAAATGACTTACTTAATATATCAATAGGTCAACCATGTTCGACAAGCACAATTGAAAGAACATTCAGCACTTTGAGAAGAGTTAAAACATGGACAAGGTTGACGATGACCGAATCCAGGTTGAATGGAGTTGATCTCTTGAGTGTTCACACGAAATTAGTTTTGGAGAAGAAAGCTGAAATTGGGAATTGGCAGTTGCGAAAAATTTTCTGCAAATCCACGACGTCTAATGTTGTCGTAGTACCAACTACTATTAAGCACATAAACGTAAGATAAATGTAAGTCTAGAATTTGTAATTTCGTACTTTGTTTTGAAGATATAATCATAATTCAATATTAACATATATATTTTACGAGAGTTAAATGTAATTTGTAAATATTATACCAATATATGCCGTCAACACTTGGCTGAGGTGTTTGGAAAAATGACTTATTTTCAATATATTTTGCCCCCCCTAACGAAAATTCTGCGTATGCCCTTGCTAGGAGATATGCGTTTACCTCATCTTTACATTCAGATGCGGCCCGTTACAATTCCATATATAAAGGCCAGATGTTCACGCGTATTTCATATATAATATATATATTATAATATATATATATATATACTATATATATATTATATATATATATATATTATATATATATTTTATATATATATATATAATATTATATATATTATTATATATATATATATATTATATATATTATAATATATATATACATAAATATATATATATATATTATATATATATATATATATATGCAGGGGTGGCAGAGGGGGGCACTTGCCCACCACTAAACCTTGGCGAAATTAATAAATGACCCTTATAGGTTTGACGACGTTTTTAAGGGTTTATTAGTAGAAAAACTGAAAAAGATACATCAATCGAATAGATACATGAAGTAGTATTTTACAAATTACTACCATAATTATAAAACCATAGTTTCTCAAAGTGCTTTAATGTGTTTCGTTTCATATTGGGCTTGAAGTCAACTAGCTGTGTGCTTTTATACAGCTAGTTTCTTCTGACAGTATTCTCAGCTAGAACTCTCAGTATGTCGATAGCATTTAGAGGCTGCCAAAGCTGCCAAATTAATCACGGAAGGTGTACCCATTGATATTCAGCTGCAGACAGCACATCAAAAAACAATTGCAGGAAATAAAAGGAAATATTACAGCAATTTTGAAGACCATAATTTTCTGTGGAACCCATGACTTACCTTTAAGAGGTATAAGCCTGCATGAGGGAATTTTTAAAGACCTGATAAAACTTCGAATAGAAAGTGGTAATGTGGAATTGAAAGAACATATTCGAGTACAGAAGAATGCCGTCTGGACGTCTCTGATGATTCAAAATGAACTTGTCAGTTTGTGTGGAATTATCATAAAAAAACATGATTGTCGCAGATGCAAAAAATTTGGTGTCTATTCAATATTGGCCGATGAAACTGAGGATATGCCAGGCAATGAACAATTATCCATAGGATTAAGGTTTTTCGATCTTGAAAAAATGACTGTTCGAAAAGAATTTCTGGAGTTTGAAGTTCTTGAAGGGATGGATGGGCAATGGATGGCCAGGAGATAGCCGGGATATGGCCAAGAGATGGCAAGGAGATGGATAGGAGATGGCAAGTAGATGGTCAGACGCTGGCCAGCAGATGGCAAGCAGATGGAAAAATGTCCAGGAGATGACAAGAAGATGGCCAGGAGATGGCTAGGAGATTGCCTGCCAATTTCCAGAAGAAGGAAAGTAGATGGCCCGAAGATGGCCTGGAGATGGCTGGAAGATGGCCAGGAGATGGCCAGATGATGGCAAGGAGATAGCCGTGAGATTGCCAAGATATGACCAGGAGATGGCCATGAGATGGCCAGAAGATGGCCAATAGATGGTCAGAAGATGGCCAGCAGATGGACAGGAGATGGACAGAAGATGGCCAGGAGATGGACAGTAGATGGACAGAAGAATGACAGGGGATGGCCAGGAGATAGCCAGTAGATGGCCAGGATATGGACAGAAGATGGCGAGAAGATGGCCAGGAGATGAACAGTAGATGAACAGAAGATGGCCAGTAGATGGCCAGAAGATGGCAAAGAGATGTCCAGTAGATGGCCAGAGAGATGGCAAGGAGATGGCCAGGAGATGGCCAGTAGATGGCCAGAAAATGGAAAGAAGATGTCCAGAAGATGGCCAGGAGATAGCTAGGAGATGGTGAGAAGATAGCCAGCAGATGCCCAGCCGATGGCCAAGACATGACCAGGAGATAGGCGGGAGATGGCTTTAATGTGGCCAGGAGATGTCCAGGAGATGGCCAGAAGATGGCCAGGAGATGGCCAAGAGATTGCCAGTAGATGGTCAGAAGATGGCCAGGAGGTGGCCAGTAGATGACCAGTAGATGGATAGAAGATCGCCAGGGGATGGCTAGGAGATGGCCAGCAGATAGCCAGAAGATGGCCAGGAGATGGCCAAAAGATGGCCAGTAGATGGTCAGTAGATGACCAGAAGATGGCCAGAAGATGATCAGGAGATGATTAGGAGATGGCCAGTAGATGGACAGAAGATGGCCGGGAGATGGCCACAAGATGGCCATGAGATGGCCAGGAGATAGCCCGGAGATTGCCAGGATATGACCAGGAGATGGCCATGAGATGGAAAGGAGATGGCCAGGAGATGGCCAGCAGAGGGCCAGGAGATGACCAGTAGATGGCCAGAAGATATCCAGGAGAAGGCCAGGAGATGGCAAGGAGATGGCGATTAGATGGCCAAAAATGCCCAGGAGATGGCAAGGACATTGAAAGGAGATGTCCGGGAGGTGGCAAGGAGATGGCCAAGAGAAAGCCAGGAGATGGCCAAGAGATGGCAAGGAGATGGCAAAGAGATGGACAGGACATGGTCAGTAGATAGTCAGAAGATGGCTAGCAGATAACCAGCAGACGGCCAGCAGATGGACAGAAGATAACTAGTAGATGGCCAGATGTCAAGGAGATGGCTAGGTAATGGCCAGTCGATGGACAGAAGATGGCCAGTAGATGACCAGAAGATTTCCAGGAGATGGCCAGAAGATTTCCAGAAGATGGTCAGAAGATGGCCAATAGATGATCAGAAGATGGCTAGCAGATGGACAACAGATGGACAGAATATAGCCAGAAGATGGACATTAGGTGGACAGAAGATGGACAGGGGATGGCCAGGAGATAGACAGTAGATGGATAGAAGATGGCCAGAAGATATCCAAAAGATGGCCAGGAGATGGACAGTAGATGCTTAGAAGATGGCCAGGAGATATCCAAAAGATATCTAGGAGATGGACAGTAGATGGATAGAAGATGGCCAATAGTTGGCCAGAAGATGGCTAGGAGATGGCTAGGAGATTGCCAGGAGATAGCCGGGAGATGGCTAGGATATGGCCAGGAGATGGCCAAGAGATGGAAAGGAGATGGCCAGTATATTGTCAGAAGATGGTCAGCAAATGGCCAGGATATGGAGAGAAGATGGCCAGGAGATGGTGTTATGGGCATATATTAATGCTGTAATAACCAACGAAATTTTAAAACGAAGACCAGGTGAGTGGGGAGTGGGTAGATTTTAGCCAGATTATTCTCATGCCTTCAAGGAAGAGGTCAATGAATGAAGATGTTGAAGAAGAAAAGGAAAAAAAAAACGTTAAAGAGTTTTGATAAAGGATTGAGAAATGGAAGAAACAGTTCCCATTGAAATGGTAAGATAAAGTTTGATTTCAGTTTTAATTTGGTTTAAGTTTTTCGTTGTTAAAGAAAAAAAGGAACAGAGAAAGTTTTCTTTTTTTTAATGATATGCATATTTTCTAGGGAAAGGATCCGGGGAGTTTGATACTGGAAATTATGGACCTGTTATTAAATGAACTTGTGTACTGGTTTACTGTAACATGCTGGATTGTCCCTGAAAGTATTTTAAACGGAAGATAAGGAAGGTGTCTCGTTTGACTGAATCGAGCTGATTAAACTTCTCCATTTATAAAACGCTGTTTGGCAAGTCGACTAAAAGAATTCGGATTTTCTCGTAAGTATTTTAAAGCTATTTTCTTGAAGTTCTCGACTAAAAGTGACAAATTTCAATGCCTTTGTTTTATAGACATTGTCTTTGATTTCAGGAAAATATAACTAAGGTGATTGATTTCCTAATCTGACTTAACTGTGCTTAAGAAAATAGATTGTAAAAGCCAATCCTTTTTAAACAACTTTTAAATAATCGTTCTACGGCTTCAACCTAGGAGATTGAACTTTGTTGATGTATATAAATTGTGTATTTTGTTCCCTTCGTAAACCTTCGATGTTAGCACGTCTGACGATGAATCCTCCTGCACTAAAAGAAGATGAGTGTAAGGCAAAATCCTGTGAAGATGTAAATTGTCCTTAGAATCCTGTCAAGGTGGTAATTAACAACTGTTCCAATTATGCCACTGAAACTGTAGCTGTAAATATATAAACTTATTAATAAATTAAGGGTTCAATGTGTGAAATTAGGGGGAATTTTGTGTGTGTATTCACTATATAGCAGAAAATCACGTCACATATTATTTTCTCCTCCATTTTGATTTGCAAACAATTGGAAAGCTTACTTCATTTATTAATGCAGAGATCATTGAAGAAAATTTGGTTTAATGTAGCCAAGAGATGACCAGTAGATGGACAGTAGATGGTAGGCATAAGGGCCAAAGATGGCCAGAGGTGGTGAAGATGGCTGTGAAGATGGCCAGGGAGATGACCAGGAGAGAAAGGAGATGGCAAAGGGATGGCCAAAAGATGGCCAGGAGATTGCCAGGAGATGGCTAGAAGATGGCCAGGAGATGGCTAGGAGATGGACAATAGATTAACAGAAGATGTCCAGTAGATGGCAAGATGGCAAAGGGATGCCAGGAGATGGCCAGAAGTTGCAAAGGACACAGAGATTGCCAGAAGATGGCCAAGAGATGCAATGAGATGACAGGAGATGGCCGGAGATGATGATTGAGATGCACAGGATGGCCAGGAGATGGCAAGGAAATGGAGGGAGATGGCCGAGACCCCAAGAGATGGCAGATGGCATATGAAGGTCAGCGACGGTTCAGAGGTGGGAATAGATGGACTGCAGATGACCAGTAGATGGTCAGACGATGGCCAGCAGATGGAAAGCAGATGGAAAGAAGATGGCCATTAGATGGCTAGGATGTGGCCTGTAGATGGCCAGAAGATGTAAAGCAGATGGCCAGAAGATGGCCAGGAGATGGCCAGAAGATGGTTAATAGATAGTCAGAAAATGGCCAGCAGATGGCCAGGAAATAGACAGAAGATGGCCTGGAGATGGCCAGTTGATGGAAGGAAGATGGCAAGGGGATGATCAGGAGATAACCAGTAGATGGCCAGAAGGTGGCCAGGAAATGACCAGGTACATTTAATCTCGTGCAGACGACCGGTGGAGATAGACAGTAGATGGATTGGGTGAAGAGGCCAGCAGATGGGCCAGAAGATTGCAAAGAGATGACCAGGAGATGGCAAGAAGATGGCAAGGAGATGGATAGGAGATGGTCAGTAGATGGCCAGAAGATGGACAGGAGATGGCCAGAATATGGACATGAGATGACCAAGAGATGAGCAGGAGATGACCAGTAGATGACCAGGAGATGTACTGTACAGGAGATGGACAGAAGATGGCCAGGAGATGGCTAAGAGATGGCCAGTAGATGGTCAGAAGAAGGACAGCAAATGGCCAGGAGATTGACAGAAGATGGCCAGGAGAAGGACAGTAGATGGACAGAAGATGGCCAGGGGATGGCTATGAGATGGCCAGAAGATGGCCAGAAGATGGCCAGAAGATGAATCCAGAAGATGGCCAGGAATGGACAAGATGCACAGAAGATGATTGGTAGTAGATGGTCAGTAGATGGCCAGAAGAGAGCCAGGAGATATTTAGAAGTAGAGAGACAGAAGATGGCCAGGGAGATGGCCAGAAGATGGCCAGGAGATGGCAGGGGGTGGCCAGGAGATAGAAAGGAGATGGCGGAGATGGCCAGGAGATATCTAGGAGATGGCCAGGAGATGCACAGATAAAACAGATGGTCAGAGATGCGTAGATAGACAGAAGATGGATATAGTATATGGCCAGAAGATGGCAAGGAGATGGAATAGGAGATGGCCATAAGGATGCCAAGGGAGATGGGCGAGGAATATGGCTAGAGATATGGAAGATGACCAGATGGTCAGAAGATAAAGCAGAGATGGGAGAGAAGATAGCCAGAGATGGCCAGGAGATGGCAAGAAGATAGCTGTGAAGAGGCCAGAGATGCCACAGGGTATCGACTCCTCAAAAGATGGACAAGAAGATGGCCACAAGATGGCCACAAGATGACAGAAGATAGCCAAAATATGGCCAAGGCAGATGAAAGGAAGATGGCCAGGAGATGGCCAGAATATGGCCTGGAGATGGCAAGGATGTGGCCTGTCGATGGACAGAAGATGGTAAGTAGATGGACAGAAGATGGACAGGAGATGGACAGTAGATGGACCCTATATGGACAGTAGATGGACCCTATATGGACAGTAGATGGACAGAACGGTCATTAGATAGCCAGTAGATGGCCAGAAGATGAGGGAGATGGAGAGATGCCAGTAGATGGCCGGGAGATGGCATTGAGATGGCCAGGAGATGGAAGGAGATGGCAAGGAGGAGACAAGCGATGGAAAAAGAGTGGCCATGAGATGGCCAGAAGATGGTCAGGAAATGACCAAGAGATTGCCAGTAGATGGCCGTTAGATTGCCAGGATATGAACAAGAGATAGCTATGAGATGAAAAGGAGATGGCCAGGAGGTGGTAAGTAGATAGCCAGAAGATATTCAGGAGAATTCAAGGAGAAAGCCATTAGATGGCCAAAAATGGCCAGGATATAGCCAGGAGATGGCAAGGACATGGAAAGGAGATGGCCAAGAGATGTCAAGGAGATGGCCAGTAGATAGACAGAAGATGGACAGCAAATGGACAGAATATGGCCAGGAGATGGCGAGAAAATGTTCAGGAGATGACTAGGTGATGGCCAGTATATGGGCAGAAGATGGGCAGTAGATGGCGCGGAAGAGACAAGAAGATAACCAGAAGATGGCTGGAGATGGCCATAAGATCGCCAGTAGATGGACAGAAGATGGCTGAAGATTTCCAGGATATGGACAGAAGATGGCCTGGAGATAGCCAGTGGATGGATAAAAGATGGCCAGGATATGGCCAGAAGATGGCCAGGAAATGGACAGTAGATGGACAAAAGATGGCCAGTAGATGGACAGAAGATGGCCAGGAGATGGCCAGAAGATGACCAGGAGATTGCCAGGATATGACAAGGAGATGGCCATGAGATGGAAAGGAGATGGTCAGGAGATGGCCAAGGAGATGGCCAGTAGATAGCCAGAAGATTCAGGAGATAGCCAGGAGATGGCAAGGAGATGGCAAGGAGATGGCAAGGGATGACCAAAAATTCCCAGGAGATGCCAAGAACATTGAAAGGAGATGTCCGGGAAATGGCAAATAGATGGCCAAGAGAAAGCCAAGAGATGGCCGGGAGATGGCAAGGAGATTGCAAGGAGATGGACAGGAAATGGCCAGCAGATAGTCAGAAAATTGCTAGCAGATAACCAGCAGATGGACAGCAGATGGACAAAAGATGGCTTGGAGATGGTCAGAAGATGTCCGGGAGATGGCTAAGTGATGGCCAGTCGATGGACAAAAGATGGCCAGTAGATGGCCATAAGATGGCCAGGAGATGACCAGAAGATGGCCAGGGAGATGGCCAGAAGACGGCTAATAGATGGTCATCAGAAGATACAGATGGTCAGAGATGGACAGAAGATGACAGGGATAGCCAGGAGATAAAATACAGTAGATGGATAGGAAGATGGCCACAAGATACAAGATGTACAGAGATGGCTAGGGAGAGGTCGCCAGAAGATGGCCAGTAGCTGGCCAGAAGATGGCCAGGAGATGGCTAGGAGATTGCCAGGAGATAGCCGGGAGATGGCTAGAATATGGCCAGGAGATGGCCAAGACATGGAAAGGAGATGGTCAGTATATGGTCAGAAGATGGTCAGCAGAGGGCCAGGAAATGAAGAGAAGATGGCCAGGAGATGGTGTTATGAGCATATATTAATGCTGTAACAACCAACGAAATTTTAAAACGAAGACCAGGTGAGTAGGGAGTGGGTAGATTTTAGCCAGATTATTCTCACGCTTTCAAGGAAGAGGTCAAGGAATGATGATGGTGAAGAAGAAAAGGAAAAACGTTAAAGAGTTTTTGTTAAAGGATTGAGAAATGGAAGAAACAGTTCCCATTGAAATGGTAAGATAAAGTTTGATTTTAGTTTTTATTTTGGTTTAAGTTTTTTTGTTGTTAAAGAAAAAACAGAGAAAGTTTTCTTTTTTTTTAATGATATGCATACTTTCTAGGGAAAGGATCCGGGGAGTTTGATACTGGAAATTATGGACCTGTTATTAAATGAATTTGTGTACTGGTTTACTGTAACATGCTGGATTGTCATTGAAGGGGTGATTTTAATATTTGAGATTTTGGGATCCCATCTTAGCCCCCACCTAAATATGGACATAACATTCTCAATTTTCAGACAATTTTGATGGGGAAGAAGGCAAACCGCATCTTTTTCTGACCTCTAGAACGTCATTTTCGGATGTTTTTTTCCAAACCTAATTTTTTGACATTTTTTCGTATCAACTTCTACAATTTTCTCGTAAGTATTTTAAAGCTATTTTCTTGAAGTTCTCGACTAAAAGTGACAATTTTCAATGCCTTTGTTTCATAAACATTGTCTCTGATTGCCGGAAAAAATAACTAAGGTGATTGATTTCCTAATCTGACTTAACTGTGTTTAGGAAAATAGATTGTAAAAGCCAATAAATAACTTTTAAATAATCGTTCTACGGCTTCAACCTAGGAGATTGAACTTTGTTGATGTATATAAATTGTGTATTTTGTTCCCTTCGTAAGCCTTCGATGTTAGCACGTCTGGCGATGAATCCTCCTGCACCAAAAGAAGATGAGTGTTCGGCAAAATCCTGTGAAGATGTAAATTGTCCTTAGAATCCTGTCAAGGTGGAAATTAACAACTGTTCCTGTCCAAATATGCCGCTGAAACTGTAGTTGTAAATATATACTTATTAAAAATTAAGGGTTCAATGTGTTAAATTAGGGGGATATATTGTGAGTGTATTCATTATATAGCAGAAAATCACGTGTTTATTTCTCCTCCTCCGTTTTGATTTCAAACAATTGAAAGCTTACTTACGACACGTAGAGATCATTGAAGAAAACGGTTTTAATGGCCAGGAGATGATCAGTAGATGGCCAGTAGATGGCCAGAAGATGGCCAGGAGATGGCCAGAAGATGGCCAGGAGATGGCCAGGAGAAGGAAAGGAGATGGCAAATGGATGGCCAAGAGATGGCCAGGAGATGGCCAGGAGATGGCCAGAAGATGGCCAAGAGATGGCCAGAAGATGGCCAGGAGATGAAGCATGGACAGATTAACAGGAAGATGGCCAGTAGAGCCAGAAGATGGCAAAGAGATGCCAATGAGATGGCCAGATGATGGCAATGAGATGGCCAGGAGATGGCCAGAAGATGGCGATAATATGGTAAATGGAGATGGAAGCAGGGAGATGACCGGGGCATTTACCGGCATTTACTGCGACGGCCGCATATCGCCGCTTTCCGGCATCGCCATTTGACCCGCGCACGCACCGCGGCATTTATCGCCACGACGCACAAAGCGTACGCGTTAATAATGCTGTTAATGCGCGACGCCCGCACGGAAAGTGACGTGAAGTAGATGCATTGTGAGATGGCCAGAGATGGCCAGAAGATGCTAAATAGATAGTCAGAAATGGCCAGCAGATGACCAGGAAATAGACAGAAGATGGTCTAGAGATGGCCAGTTGATGGAAGGAAGATGGCAAGGATGATCAGAGATAAGCCAAAAGATGGCTACAGAAGCAGGCCAGAAGCATTTAATCTTCTGCGTAGGCTAGACCAGG
>JABUQX010095378.1:12500-17500 GCA_015478945.1 Trachelipus rathkii
GCAATTGAATATATTTTCAAGTCGACTGATAATGCCATTAATGATCGATTATTCTTTGTTTACATTTTGTCTGGTTTTGTTGAGTGAGCAGCTATTATAGTTTTTTTTATAATTAATTAGAGTTTTGATAATGTAATTATTGGAATAATACTAAGAATATCTTTAAAATATAATAATTTACAATAAATTGAAATTTTTTTAAAATAATATATAGCCCTAGAGTGCTTTGTGGATTTGCATGAACATGTTTTAGGCTTGGTGTATTCTATAATGTATAGTTATTGACAAGCCATAGGGTGCTTTGTGGGTAATAGTAGTGCAGAGGGGTGTCACCCCCTATTTTTATGAAATTCACAGGATATACACTAAAAAAATAATAATGAAAAAGAAAATCATCCCTCTCTTTAGAAAAAAAAGTAACAGCCTCTCAAAGTTGCTAAAACAAATAGACTTTTCATTTTTAATTTTGATCCATCAAGGTGAGGTCTCATTTCAGACCCTCTAGCTCAGGTTATGATAAGTTTTGTTAGGCATACACAGAGAAAATCTATGTATAGCCTACAACAAATCTTATCATAACTTGAACTAGGATGGCCCTAAAACGAGCACGAGGCCCACTAATTTTTTTTATAAGAAAGCCTTTGGGAAAATTTTAAATTTGAGAGGCTAACTTTTTTCCTTTTTTTAAGCTTCATTATTATATTTTTTTAGAGTATATACTGTGATTTAAAAAAAAAATTTGAGAAAAAAAAAAAAAAATTTTTAATAACTTTAAGAGGCTGTAACTTTTTTTTCCTAAAGAGAGCGACGATTTTCTTTTTCATTATTCTTCATTATTATTTTTTTAGAGTATATCCTACGATTTTCATAAAAATTGGGGGTGAATCCCTCTGCACTACTATTACCCTTTGTGGATATGTATGAACATGTTTGGTGATTGGTTCTGTTGGCTTGACTGGGACAATCTCGATAGGCCCATGTGGCTTTTTACTGTCTCTATTCCTAGGAATATCAAAACATTGATTGATTTTAAAAAATATTAATTTTTTTAGAATCCGCTAACTCAACTATTACCTTTGTTTAGGCTGTAGGGCCTAAAGTGTTATAAATTTGCCTCGCCGTTTCTATAGTCACCCAAGACATAGATAATGCGATAAAATGAAGTTTTATTCAGTTGGTGTATAAGAAAACCTTATGGGAGTTTTTAAACTTTGCGAGGCCGTAACTTTTTTTCTTAAAGATGTCACTTATTTTTGTTTTTTTTATTCATAATTTTTTTTTGATTCTATATTGTGATTTTTATAAAAATCTGAGATATAGCGGTTCTGCTATATAATTCTAAAAATACTCCAAATAACTGGGAAGACCATTTTGGTATAATACAATAATTTAAAAAAAATATGTTATAACGCTATGAAAAGTATACTCAGCTCTAAAATCTTCCACTAGGGATGGAAAAAAATATTGATATTTCTTTTTCAATTATCAATACATAGGCTACATAGGTATATAGCATTTTTATTTTTATGATAATCGGTAGTTTTTCTGATTATCAACGTTTCAATTTTCCTATAGCTATATAAGCAAATGTTCATGTGCTATGCATTTGTTTTATTTTTAGAATACATTAACAGTATTGGAAACAAATGCATGACATACAGAATATATATATATATATATATATATATATATATATATATATATATATATATATATATATATATATATATATATATATATATATATATATATATATATAAGCTATATATATATATAATATATATATATATAGTATATATATATATATTAATATATATATATATATATTATTATATATATATAATATAATAATATATAATATATAATATTATATATATATATTAGGCTCTATATATATATTATATATATATATATATATATATTATATATAATATATATATATATATAATATAATATATATATTATATATAATATATTATATATATATATATACTCGTTTATATATTTTTTGAGTCAGTGACAGAACCCACCAGCGGGCTCACAAAGAAGCGCCGCCATACCGGGCCTGAAAAAATCAGCACATGGATGGCCCTAATATATATATATAATATATAATATATATATATATATATTAATATACTATATATATATATATATATATATATTATATATTATTATATATATATATATATATATATATATATGGTTTTATTAAACATTAAGAATATAGAGACAGTAAGAAGCCACATGGGCCTGTCGAGACTGTCCAGTCAACCCACTAACCAAACATGCTCCTATGCAAATCCAACAAAGCCAACCCCTAGGGCTTGTCAAATTTCTGTAACCAAAATCCACCAATTTGGCTTAGTCAAAACTAAATGATATTATATATTTATATATATATATAATATATAATATATATATATATATAATATATATATATATATATAATATATATATATATATATATATATATATATATATATATATATATATGATACCCAAACCATCCACATGCATTAGTAACTAAGTTATGGTCATGCATGCAGTCTGACATTAATAACTACTGTAACTAAAAACTCGCCAATTTGGCTTCGTCTAAATATATTATATGATACCCAACCCATCCATATATCTATCCACCTTTTCTTATATGTTGAATCGAGTTCACACCAACATACCTCACTGTGGCAGACTATTCCAAAATTTAACAACCCTATTACTGAATGCATGCTTTCTTATATCAAGATGGCATGCTTTCTTCTTAATTTTCTTATTATGCCCCCTGGTCACCTGTCCATGCTCTACTATGAAAAATTTATTGGTCTCTGTATTATCAATAGATGTAAATATTTTGTAGACTTGTATCATGTCCCCTCTGAGAAATCGCCTTTCTACAGAAAACATTCCTAACTCCTTCAGCCTCTCCTCATAGCTCTTACCCTCGAACCCAGAAATCATCCTTGTTGCACTCGCTCTAGCAAATCTAAGTCTTTCTTTAAATAAGGGGCCCAACTTGGTGCAAATCTCTATAACTGGCCTAGACATAGCTAATTATACGTTTACTTTTTATAACTTCCTTGCCTTTGTAAACAACATTGCGAATTTATTATTGCCCAGCATCTTATTAGCGCTATTTCTTAGCTTTCCAAAACTGATTAGCTACTTTCAAAATACTGCTTATAATCACACTAAATCTTTTTGGTCCACAAACTCAAGCCAATCCCCATTCTATCGTAGTTAAACTTTTATTTGATAACCTAGTGAAGAACCTTATAGTTTTTACTATTAAAATTCATTTGCAACTTATCTGCCCACCCAAGAAGTTTATCAAGATCATTTGAATCTTTATACATCCCTCACTATTCCTAACTGGGTGGCCACTTTGGAATCATCTGCAAACTTAGAAACCTTTCATTTAAGTCCCCTGGTCTAAATCATTTTTATATATGAGGAACAATAATGGCCCCCAGCAACTGAACCCTGTGACACCACTCTTCACTTATTCCCATGATGATATTATTCCATTTAGTTGTACCCACTGTTTTCTATTTCGCAACCACTCTTTAATTCAACCCTGTACCACTCCACATATACCACATTGCAATATCTTCTTCATCAGCCTTAATGTGGGGAACCTTATCAAAAGCTTTGCTAAAGTCTAAATATACAATATCAACTGGATCTCCTCTGTCAATGCAGTCCAGTAATGTATTCCATAAACTCTAAAAGGTTGTCTAACATGACCTACCCTTTCTGAAATGTGCTGGGAGTCATACAATACCTTGTACCTTCTAAATAGTCTCTATATACCTTTCATTAACTTTTCAGAACCTTTACCACCAGAGATGTTAAGCTAACTGGCCTTTAATTTCCCAAATCTTCCTTACTAACTTTCTTATAAATAGGCACATCATATGCTGTTTTCCAGTCATCTGGTACCTCACCAATGTATAGATATGCTTAAAATCAAATACCAGTGCCTTGCAATGCTGGTTCCTACCCCTCTTCAGAATTCTACCAATATATACTATTATGCCTGCAGCTTTACTTGGATCAATATGATCTAATAAACGTTTAATATCTTTTACATCAAATTCAAATTCTGTAAGTCTATTTGTTACATGCATACAAGAACTATTAGTCTCCAAACTATTATCTAATCTTTCCTCAGTAAACACTGAAGCAAAATAAGCATTGAAAATGTTGACCAACTCCTTATCTGAACTCACTAAATTTTCATCAATTTTAATTATGGCCAATGTGTCTTATCTTACTTTTAAATTATAAAACTAAAACTTCTTCAGGTTCTTATTACTATTACCTTGCACTAAATTATTTCTGCTCTCTCTCTTTGCCTTCTTATGACTGTTAAAGTTCATTTCTATTTTTTCCTATATTTCTAAATCATCTTCCCTATTGCTACCCTTGAATATTTTAAATCTACGCTTTTCATTAATTTTCTCTCTTATCTCTCTATTCCACCAAACAGGTTTTCTCTTCGCCACCCTAATGGGTTTATCTATATCTGAATCAGTGTATATTTTCTGAAAAAATTTTCTAAGTTCAAAAAAATTTCTAAGTTCAGAAAAGTTAAGTTAAGCTAAGTTTTTTAAGAAAATTGTTTAGTGGCAAGCTTCTGGCATAATTCCAGAAGCTTGCCACTAAAGAATTTTCTTAAAAAACTTAACTTAACTTTTCTGAACTTAGAAATTTTTTTGAACTTAGAAAATTTTTTTCAGAAAATATACACTGATTCAAATATAGAATAATACCATATATATATATATTATATATATAATATATATATATAAAATAATATATATATAATATATATATATATATATATATATATATATATATATATATATATATATATATATATATTATATATATATAATATAATATACTCAGGCGCGGCTTTTCGGGGGAAGCATAGGAGGGCCGGCCCCTCCCTCTAAAAAAAATAAAAAAACTAATTAATAAAATTGCTCAAATTG
>JABUQX010095380.1:15000-33811 GCA_015478945.1 Trachelipus rathkii
TTACTCCAGTTTTTACCTCAAACCATTCCTCGTTTTTATATCCTGTTCTTACCTTACTTATGCTATTCACGTATGTACTGAAATGAAATGGGATGAGGACACTGTCGATGGAGAGGCAATAATAAGATGGAGCCTTCGCCTTATTGTTCTCTGTTTATTGTTCAGTACTTCTTACTGCCTTTATCAGTCTCCCTACAACTTCATAATCCCTCTCCGGAACTCTCCACAGCTTCTCTCTAGGTACAGAATCAAATGCTTTCTTCAAGTCTATGAAGGCGAAATATGCCTTCTTATTGTATTCCCATGTCTTTTCCTGTATCATTTTTAATGCAAACATTAAATCTGTAGTACTTCTACCACCTATGTACCCATACTGCTTTTAACCCAATATTGGCTCTATTTTTTATCTTAATTTTCTTTCCTAATATTTTCATAATAACTTCGGCACCATCGTGATTCCATTAGTGAGATTCCTCTTATAGATTTACATTTTCCTGGCGTCCCCCGATTTTACCTTATAATGGGACTATTTTTGACCTTCCCGCAACCTTCCGGCACTCTACCTCTCCACCCAACACTTTACCAGAAAATCTCAGCATGACAAAGGCTTTCAGCCTCTCTACCCCTCCTCCCTCAGCAAGCTCAATATTTAGTCCATCCTACCGGCTATACGGTAGTAGAGAGGATAAGGGTTTTCGCGATCTTCATTGTGTCCTTGACGCCTCCTCGAATATTCCTCTTCCGTTATTAACCTCCTTATCTCCTCTCTCCTCCCCTTCCTGCTTCCGACTGCAACTTTCAGCACATTCAACACTCATCAAAAGTACCCTAATCCATGCTTTTGTTTTTTTTTCCTCCGGGCTTACCCCAAATCTAAAAATCTTCTTTTGCTTTCCTTCATTAGTTCCTTTGCTAGCTTCTCAGCCACCTCCTCCTTTGCCCTCCTCTTCACTCTCTCAGCTTCATTTCTTGCTTCCACGACACGCTCTAGATTATGATTTATATATATAATATATATATATATAGGGTATATATAATATATATATATATATATATATATATTATATATATATTATGTATAATATATAATAATATTTATATATAATGATATATATATATCTATATATATGATATTCAGAGAAGATAAAAATCAAAATTACAATTATTCCCATAAACTTCCATGATAAAGATGACAGAAAAATAATATTTATTTTATATGCATTTAATTAAATGTAGAAAACATCCGAACATCCTCATTTTTCAAAAGAGGATGCGGATGCAGATGCGGATGTGCCGTTAGGTGAGGATGCGGATGTCAATTTAGGTGCGGATGTTCCGCAAATGCGGATGCGGATGTCATGTCCATCACTAATATATATAATATTTAATATATATATGATTATATAATATATATATACTATATATACTATTTACAAACATATATTTTTATTTCCCTATATGTATTAGATATATTATATGAATTAATCATAATATTCTTATAAAATGTTTGTATATAAGGTAATACATGAATATATAGTACATAGTAATGTATATATATTATATAATATATAATATTATTATAGTAATATAGGCTTTATCCTTTAAAGAATATGTGTAACCAATATATATCGAATCGAACGACGTTAATTCGATTTTTTTTTTAATTTTATCACAGCAAGATAGACACCGTCCGAGAGTTGCCAAAATAACAGTTTTTGTTAACAGGAATACAAAAGATTAAAATCACAAAGATGGGAAGAGTCAGGGTCCCCTCCTCGGCCTCAACAGGGGATCGAACGGGGTCGCCTATCCTCCCTCTGTCACCATGACCGTCGGCTCAAGCCCCTTTAATAAAAAAAATTAACATAATTTTCTGGAAGCATTTAAAAGCCAGCTTTTGCAATTCTTGCGCTTCCTTCTATTGAGTTTTAGCTAACAACATACACTGCAGTGTTCCAGACTGGTGTTCGGCATTTTTTTACAATGATATTTTTGCGATTCATGTCTTTTTTACTGTACAATCCTTTTGTATAAAAGTAGCGCCTATAATATAAATAGATTATACCTTATATGATATGGAATATTATAAGTATAGTATATATAGTATATATATATATTGTTATATATCGTATATATATATATATATATATTATTATATATTATATATTATATATTATATATATATATACAGGGTGATTCAATAAACTCGGACAACTCGGAGGGCAAACATAGAGCAAACGATAAGGTAACATTTATTGTTAAATAACCTATGTTGTATGACCCTTCATTTCAAAGTTAGGCGGACGATGAAGGTACATAGTTTAATGTTCTGTGACGCGTCGCAGGTGTAGGTTACCCGCGATTTAGGTTTAGCTCAATTTTTAAATGTGTCTGGTGCGTGCGTACATAGGTGTGGTACGCTTATCGCCTTTCGGGAAACACGTGGCAAATAAAGTTTTTACCTTGGGCCAAATTCCATCGTTGATTCAGTAAAGCAGTAGGCATCGATTACGAATGAATCACTACACTCTTTCCGAGTTAACCGACATGTAATGTGTTCTACGGTGGCGGACTGAACGGAAATGGAAGAAGAAACGCACCTCATGTACCTGGGACTGGGTTTCCACACAGAAATCACCCCTACCACACAATGTTTGCTCGCCTTCATCAGTGCCTTCGAACGATAAGGGGACCCTTCGATCGCCCGGTGGCATTGGTGGAAGACCGGGTAATACGAGGACTCCTGCGTTTGAGGAAGAGGTGCTTTTCAGAGAGTCGCCAACGACCCGTCGACTAAGCACAAGGCGCCATTGCCCATGATCATGGGTATCAAATTCAGTCGTCTGTGGCTTTCGGGGTCTTGTCAAGAGCAAAGCCTCCAATGCATACCATACAGAAAGTACAAGGACTTGGGCCAAACGACTTCACACCCCAGTGTGCGCTTGTGCCCAGGTGGTTCTGCAATGGAGCCAATCGATTAATCCGGCCTTTTCCCTGCACAATGTTCCTTGTTTACCGAGAGGCGTGCTTCACAAGTGGATGCCTACTCAACAGCAGAAAACAGCCACGTAATAGGGTACGAGGACAATCCGCTCGCAATGTTCATCAGAGTTCACCAGGCGAAAATTTACCGTAAACATCTGGAGTGGAATTCTTGGGGATTATCTGCTGGGACCTGTCATCATTCCACACCGTTTGGATTGGCCTGCGTACCTGCAACTACTCCAGAACACACTTCCGCAGCTCATGGACGACACACCCCTTGCGACCCGCAGAGACAAGTGGTTCGCATGCAATAATCCTGGGCGCTCCAAAGCGCACTTCAGCCACCAAGTACGGGGTGGATCTGGAAGAGAGTCTTACACTAACAATTGATAGGAGAGGGGGGACCCTGTTTGCGTGGCCTGCAGATGCGCCCGAGCCTCATGCCCCTAGTTTTTTTTCTTTGGAGGGCGTGTGAAGATGTTAGTGTAACATTAACCATCAACAGCAAGAGAGGAAAACTGATTACGCGAATATTCCACTGTGTTTTGACTCAAATCAGGACACAGTGAGGGCCATGTTCGGTAGAAGTCCGACGGCAATGGCAACGGCGAATGTAGACGAACTGTAATCCAGGTTACAGGGACAGACACTTTGAAATACCACCTGTAATTTTTCCCTTAAAATGATTTCATAACAAGCTTCGATTGTTTGCTTTACAACCTCGCGTCAAAACACATACGTTGTTTAACAAAATATCCTTATTTTTACATCTATCAACCCTCGGAGTACACAGATTTATACGCCGCACACATAGCATAACTTAAGAATAGACCCAAAATCTCCGGTTACGAAGTAATGACGCGTCAAACAACATCACGTGGTATATCTTACATATCCCGTGTAACTTGAAACGAAGCGTCATACAACATAGCTTATTCAACAATATATGTTCCTTATCGTTTGCTCTATCACCCCTCCGAGTATGGTCGCAGAGGTTTTGAATCACCCTATATATATATATATATAATATATATATATATATATATATAATATACTATAAATATATATATATATATATTATATATATATATATATATAAAGTATATATATATATATATATGGGAAAAAAAAGGAAAGGAAAACACCACCAGGAGAGTGACAATAATATAATTAAGAAGCGTTTCGCGCTATAGCTTAAACGCATCATCAGCTGATAAGTAAATACTATTTATAAAAGAACAATGTCTATAATATTTACGATTATATAAAAATATAAAATACATAGAAAAGTAAAAATATATAAAAATTACATAATATTAAAAAAAATTAAATTTATTATTAGCCTCGTTTTACCTAACCTTAACATACTGGCGATGAACCATAAGAATGAATGAACAAGATTAAATCCGAGCACTATTTATACCTAAATTATACATAAAAACTAAATTGGTTGGTTGTTTGGGACTTATTAAACTTAAAAATCAGTATTTATAACAGTATAGTAAAATGAAAATTATAAAAGACATATATAATGAAATTATTACAATTAAAATAAATTAAGTTTGATTGAAGGTAAATCAGAGTTGAGTTCAGGCTCCAATTCATGAATGTAGAGGCTCTCCAAGATTTTCCTGTCGCGAGTTTCAGTGACGGAGGCAAGAATCAAGAAGTCGTTGGTAGTGATGGGATGATCCATTTCGTGGCTATGGCTACGTATGGATGAGAAATTCAGGTGAGTGTATAGAGGAGTGTACGTGAAAGAAAAATTCCATTGTGTTTTGGGCATCCTGATGCAAGTTCGTATGGCCTATTTGACCTACATAGCGGGCATTACAGCTGCTCACTTATGTCGCAAGTAGAACTAATCGAGGAGTGCATTCTTGTTAGGGATTAAATCTTTGGACCTGAAAAAGTTACTAATTTTGAAGTTAGTAGGAATAAAAATAAAGGTGGCAAATGGGAAGTGTCTCGTTAATATAGGTCTGAGGGTTCTAATAAGGGTGTCGGTGAATCGACCTGTGTAAGGAATCTTCAGGTAAATTTTCTGTTTAGGGACATCAAAAGTGGGAGTAGGTGGTCTAAAATGGTTCTCAAGGAAGATAAATATGATTTTATCAACAAGGTATGAAGGAAAGAGATTAAAATTCCTTGAGAACCATTTTAGACCACCTACTCCCACTTTTGATGTCCCTAAACAGAAAATTTACCTGAAGATTCCTTACACAGGTCGATTCACCGACACCCTTATTAGAACCCTCAGACCTATATTAACGAGACACTTCCCATTTGCCACCTTTATTTTTATTCCTACTAATAACCTCAAAATTAGTAACTTTTTCAGGTCCAAATATTTAATCCCTAAAGAATTGCACTCCTCGATAGTCAAAAATAAAATAAAAAAAAAGTAAATAAAAAAATTACATAAATAAAAATAAAAATTAAAAGAAATTGAAAGTAAACCCACCCTGACCCTTGCCTAACACAATTCCCTCAGGTGGGCGCAGACGCGGGACTTAAATAGAGGAAGATTAAATATTGCGGGGAAAATAAAAGAAGGCAAAGAGTTCACAAAACAGATGTGGCTGGAAAGAAGGAGGTACCATAACGAGTGATCCTTGAGTCTACAATATTCACACAATTTTTCATGAGAGAGAGCAAGCACCTCTTGTGTTACGAAAGGGTGACTGCAGTGGTGGAGGAATGCGAGAGGTCAATTCTCGCCAGCATCTGCTGTTGTAATACCTATAGAAAAGAGATATGGCACCTACGTCACGACGCAGAGTAAGAGGGCTCAAGGGAGTCCAGAGAGTACGGGACGTTTATAAGCCTCTTAAGGCCTTAGCTTCAACTCTATCCAAAAGGAGGGTGGAACCGGATTCACCCCAAATGTGGAACAGTATTCCATGCTTGGTCGAAAATAATAATTATATATATATATATATATTAGTATATATTATATATATATATATATATATAAGTATATATATTATATATATATATATATATATAATATATATATATACATATAATATATATATATATATAGTATATATATATAATATAATATATATAATATATTATATATATATATATATATATATATATATATATAGTAATATATATATATATTATATATATATATAATAATAGTATATATATATATATATATATATATTATATATATATATATAATATATATATATATATATATATATATATATTTACTTAACGCCCACACGGAACGGGAGGTCGGATCAAAAAAAAAATTTTCACAGGTAGCATCTATGATACATAAATGATGTTTCTAGGGTCGAATATAAATTTTTTGTTTTTTTTTTTACCCTGTTCTAGGGGCGAAATTATATATTATATATAATATTATTTGTAAAGAGTATTACACGGCAAATCGTAGGAGTGCTCGAGCCGAACGGGGAACACAGGGGGGGAGGGATATTTTCCATACCCCGTAGGGGGGGGCGGAGGAACCCCGCGACCCCCAAATACCAAAGAGCGGGGGTTCCGGAGACGCTCCCCGGAGGGGGGGAAATAAGTCCTACCTCCATAGTTTTCCGCCGGAAGGCCGAGAGACCCCCGACTCCTGCTGCCATCGGTGCGGTATACCCTTTTGGTATTCTTAATTCTTTTAATTAAAAAAACAAAAACAAAACTATACCTAGAAAGTCTATTTATTTTAACGAGTATAAACGTATAAAAAGGTCTTAAATAGGCTTTCTCCTCAATATGTGCTATAATTATTACAATATATATTTTTTTTTACATTTTCCTTACTAAAAATTTTACCAGATTCCGAAAAATGTATTCACCTTTTAAGCTGTAGCTTATTGTAGTTTTTGAGATTATGTTTTTTTTCATTTCCACCCCTAAAAACCGTCTATTTATGTATCATAGAGGCTACCTTTGAAAATTTTTTTTTGATCCGAGCTCACGTTCCGTGTGGGCGTTTAAGTCAACTTTTTACATATATATTATATATATATATATATATATATATATATATTATATATATATATATATATAATAATTATATATATATATATATATTATATATATATATAGTATAATATAATGTTATATTATGGTCACGCGTTTAGTATATCCTTCATATGTATCTTAAAAACTATTAATGTTACAGTAAAACGGAATACATTGCTGGAATGCTGGTCCAATTTTAGTGCGGAAAATGTAAAATATATATATATATATATATATATATATATATATATATATAAATATATAATATTATATATATATATATATATAATATATATATATAAAAATAAAAATATATATATATATATATATATTATATATATATATCATCAAAAACTACAATAGCTACAGCGAAAAAGAATACATTTTTGGAATCCTGGTAAATTTTACATATAGGAAAATGAAAACAAATTAAAAAAACTAAAAAAAAATTATTGTTAATATTATAGTAATATGATTAAAGGCCTATTTAGAGACCTTTTTATTGGTTTCTCGTTAAAATAAATTAGACTCTCTAATTAAAATTTTGCTTTTTTTTTTTTTACTAAAGAATACCCCAAGGGTATACCGCACCGATGGCAGGAGTCGGGGTCTCTCGGCCTTCCGGGGAACTACGGGGTAGGACTAATTCCCCCTTCCGGGGAGGGTCTCCGGAACCCCCGCTCTTTGGTATTTTGGGTGTCGCGGGGGTTCCTCCGCCCCTCCCCTACGGGGTATGGAAAACGTCCGCCCTCACTATGTTCCCGCGTCGGCTCGAGCGCCCCTAGTGGTGGCCGTATAAAGCAAAAATTTATAGAAAGTCTATTTATTTTAACGAGATAAAGCCAATAAAAGGTCTCTAAGTAGGCCTGCTATCTAATCATATTACTATAATTATTTAACAATAATTTTTTTTTTTTTTTTTTAATTTTTACATTTTCTTTGTGAAATTTCAGATTCCCAAATGTATTCCCTTATCGCTGTTAGCTATTGTAAGTTTTTGAGATATATATTTTTTTATTTATTTTTTTTATTTTTATTTTTTTACATTTTCCGCACTAAAATTGGACCAGCATTCCACCAATGTATTCCGTTTTACTGTAGCATTAATAGTTTTTAAGATACATACGACGGACAATCTAAACGCTGGCCTAATATATATATATATATTATATAATATATATATATATATATATATATAATATATATATATATATATAAATGATATATATATAATATATATATATTATATATATAATCATATATATATATATATATATATATATATATATATATATATATATATATAATATGTGTGTGTGTGTGTGTGTGTGTCCATGTAGGTTCTTATTAATCCTAACGCCTTTCGGCGATTTTAATTAAACTTGCTGAAAATATAAGAAATATATTGTAATTTAGGTAAATTAATAATAAAAACTATCTGAGCTAGTAGTAAGGGCCAGGGAAGTAGATCGAGAGCTGGGGAAGTGTTCGAGTCCTGCCAGGCTCTTTCCTGGGGTGTTTTTCTAGGCCCTACCAGCGTAGGCTACATCCCGGGGTACTTTTCAGGCCTGCCGTTTTGTTCTGGGGGCTGGCCACCCCGGGGCCCCATATTCCTGTATATTCGCCATGTACGTGCGTGAGTGTATTTAAGCCTAACCATATGCTCATGTACTTTCATGAGCATTTTTTACCCCACCCCCTTTTGTTTATCCCCTACCCCTATGACGTCATCACTCAGAAGCAAAGGCAAGCTGGAACGAGGTTCCAGCATCTTTCCTGAGGTGCTTTCCAGCACCTATCCGGTGTGAGCTACGTTTCTGGATACTTTTCATGTCTGGCATTTTACCCTGGGGTACTACCCCGATACATGTACATTCGCCATGAACGTGCGTGAGTGTATTTATGCGTGACCATATGCTCATGTACTTTCATGACCGTTTTTCACCCTTCCCCTCTTTGTTCTATGCTATGACACCATCACCATATACGTTCCTGAGTGTCCCCTTTGTTCTATCCTACTCCACCCCCTCTGTTAGCTAACCCATGTACGCGGCGTAGCCTCGTACATTGGTTCATGTACGTGGTGTACGTGAAAGTAGCTGAAGCTTAGCTACCCCTTCTGTTAGCTAGCCCATGTACATAGGTTCATTCATGTACGTGGCTACGCCACGTACATGAAAGTAGCTGAGCTACTTTCATGAGGGTGTTCATGCACTATCGTACGCCGTTACTCGTTAAGTAAACTTTTCAAGTGTACTTAAGTACACTTTCCAAATGTACTGCCTGTTTGATGCACCGTCCGCGTTAACAGCTCAAAAGACTGGAAGTCTGGCCTGGATTCAACAAACGCGATCGCGAACGCGTCCGCAAGCGCGGAGCCGACGCGAAAGCGCCCGCAGGCGCAATATTACCTCGCGAACGCAAAAATATTTCGCGGGTTATCTTTTGTGTGGGAACATTTCAATAAAAACACATTTTTACTGACCCTAAAGCAGTAAATCAAAACCGCAAGATTCCCAGAAGACCCCCTCCCACCCTCTGTGCGATACGTCTTTACGTCTTTAACACTTTACGTCTTTACGTCGTTAGGGTATGTAAAAACGTGTTTTTACTGACCCTAAGGACGTTAAGGCATTGCTCAAGCTACCTAGAAGACCCCCCTCCCACCCTCTGTGCGATACGTCTTTTACGCAATACATTAATATACAATACACATTAATACATAACAATAAAATACAAACTATAGCTATAGGCATTTTATTTAAACCGAAGCTACGTTAGTGATATGATGTGTGTTGATCGGAGTCTCCCAATGGCTGTGTGTAGTATTATAATTGTTATTGGTTATTTTTTCTAATTAAGTGTGTTTTTGTATATTAATCGATGGATGCCCGTTTTATAGTGTTTTTAAAACTATTTTATGAACGTTTAATATGTGAAGAATTCATGATGTAACCTTAATTAAAGATAAGTATTCGTTTTTAAATTTTGATTTGACAACTTTTTAGTTAGTTAAGTATACTTATAGATTAGTTTTTAGGATGGCATTTGAAAGCAATACATAGTTAGCTGGTACTAGGTATCGTTTTAATTTTATTTTATTTTTTCCTTACAATGGAGTTAATTTTTTAATTTCTGGAGTTTACTTATTTGATTATCCGTTATTATAATTTAAACAGTTTTTTAGTTTCACTTTTTAGAAATAAATAGGTTTTTTTTCATTTTTTGTATGCATTTCTTGAGAGTGTGTGAGTGCGCGAGTGTATTTTTGAACTTTCTGGATATTCATTAATAGTATATTTAACTGTAAAAATAGGTTTTAGTCGATAAATTTTTAAAAATTCCAAGTTTTAAGATTAGGTTTTATATTCCTCGATTTCTCCTTTGGTTTTTGCCTGTTTGTTTCTGTCTGTTGTTCTTTTTTGTTTGTAGTGACTGTGTGTGCGTGTATGATGGCGGTTTTGCGCAGGCGCGGGCTTTCTATCTACTTTATAAACATCCGTGGCTTGCACTCTACCTCTGCATCCGTGGAATACCACTTCTCTAACTATAACCCTAACCTTTTGCCTGTCTGATACCCAGATGGCTAAGATTCATCCTCTAACTCGTTTAATAATATCCAACATAACGATTTCATAATTTCCGTTTGAAGGGTGGAGTTTGCCTATATAAAACATATATAATTTTCCCTTTAATCTCACATCTGGAAAACATTGAATCTCCTAACTTCGATTTTCTGTGAACTTAAAATCCTTTCTTCCTCTACTACATAATGAATTACTGAGTTAGCTACCAATCCCCTTGGAGATAGAATTTTTCATGCCTTTTTTGATTACCTTACTCTTCTCACCAAGAGACAAAGTTATATTCTTTTCAAGATATCGTACACGTGGCTGGCGTATAACCTAAAAGTCATACATATATATATATATAATATACAACACACAAATGGTTGGGTCCCTCTCATACTGATTTAGGAGTGGTGAGGAAGCCGAATCATTCAGCATTCTCAATCATCTTTAGCAACTAATTAAAGAACCAACATCATCATTACCGGATCGTGATCCCAACCAATTCTCTAGGAACACCTGACCCTATGTTCACCACTATTCCTTATCTCTATAACATTACAACGCAACTCACCTTCGCTCCTATCGTAAATCTGACCACAACCTTATATCTCTGAACTTTAATACTTTCTCTCTCCAACTCTCTCCTGCCCAATGCGCTTTTTCTGGCACTTTAAATCGGGCTGACTGTTTCGACTATGCTTGCATCTACCCTAGTTACATTGGACTGACTGCTTTGATTCGTGAAGACGCTTCGGCCTCTGCTGTTAAAGTGGGGAGCTGTAATCGTTGATGGATGAGCAGGTTAATACCTTCTTCACAAAACTTTTTCTCTTCAAAAAATCCATGGTGTATCGATCGTGTGAAGTTGTTCTCTATGGCCTGTCAGGCTAGAGACAATGCGTAATCGGGTGTGGAAATGATTCTCAATTCTCCTACCACTACTCGCTTAAATTTTCATTCCTCAGATACTAGAAATCGTGAGTTGCAGGGATACTCTTCGACGAGCAATAGACGGACTTTCATTAAACGAAAAGGCGCTGACCTCCTTGGATTCTCCTACTGACAAATCTTTCTAGGCCTCTTGCCAAAAAAACATCTCTAACACTACTGTAAATCATCCTTAACTCCTCTTAATTCGCTCGAGTTTTGTTGCTAATACTTAATACCAACTGAAAGGCCAATCTCTTCGACCTCTACTTATTTATCCTATTCTCTAAACTCAATCCTGGACGGATTCTGGCACATTACTCTTCCTCCTCCTCCTCTCCTCTCAGGTGTCCCTCTGCCTTTGCCTGTGATTACATTTGATCGGGTGCATAATGGGCTTCTGAAATCTAAATGAATCAGTAAAGTAAGACGGTGGCTCCGGAAAGTATTTCACTTTCCTTAGAGATTTTGAGAGATGTAGCTTCCTGACTGACCCGGAACCCTCGTTCAATTCTATATACTCTATGCCTCAATACTAGCCCTTTCCTCAGTTTGTTGAAGCGTGCATATGTCCAACCTATTCGAAAAAAAGGTGAAGCACGTTCTGATCTTCTAACTAGTCCCTGCCTATATGGCTCTACTTGTAATTCTATCTATGAACTTTGCAACCCTTCTCATAGTCACATTTCTTAGACATCGTAAATCTCATTCCCCTTCATTCTGATCGCCAGTACGGCTGTTCGACGCTCGAGTCTAAGCTAGCGATATTATCACATTGTCCTATTTAAAAATTTATGTTTTTACTCGCCCTTAGGAACTATCGAGGGAACACTTTGCCGTTGGAGGCGCTGCACACTATCCATACAGCATTGACCAGGTATGGCACGCGTCCACTGCTGGCTCACTAAACTCTCCTCTTCTCAGGGATGGTTCCCTCCTTCTCTTTCTGCTTTACCTATGTCTTAGCTTTTCTTTTCAGGATCGCTCAATATTTAACGGTAGTTGTTGATGGGCGACTTCTCTTCTTTTTCTGTCAATCATTGGTGTTCCTCAGGTTCTGATCTTGTCTACCTACTTTCCGTGCGCTGCTTTTTAATTATATGATTTTCTCGTCTGCCACATCTAACTCTATCACACTATATGCCGATACCCGACCCTTATTCTTCAACTAATTTCAATTCTGCTCCACCCTCTTTGTACTTCTAGAATTGCCCGTCTCGTCTTACCGTTTCTGGTTCTTTCTTGCCTGATGGATAGAATTTCGCGGTGGGGGTCGAATACTCAACTTGCTTGCTCACAAATTAATTCTTACAAGAGCCAACTTCTAACAAATCTCCCCTCCTCTAGACACCTTCTAACTTTTCTATCTCTTTCGAAAGGTTCTTTCGTCTCTCCTCTCCTGTTGACAATATAAACATTTCTTTGGCCTTAACCATAAAACAAGAAAAAATGTTGTTTAAGAAACCTCACATCACTATACGGTTGCCTCACAGGGCGCCTCCAAAGAAACGATGAAGTACTTGTTTTAGGACCTGCGTGACTTTTTCCCTCTTCTCAGTTGCTTCCATGCTATACACAGGTAAGAGTCTCAATCCGCTCGCTCTGGTATTGGAGTACTTGCTCAACTCATAATCTGGGGGGTTTCTCTTGGTTTCATCCGGTGCTTTGTATGATAGGGTCGACGAATCAAGGCGACAAATGTGTGCTTAATAGAGCTGCCCTGTACTTCCTTAGTTACACTGACCCTCTATCTTCCGGCGTGATGTCGGTTGCTAACCCAAATTATTCTCTTTCTCTTAGGTAGCGAATCGGTGTAGCGGCAAGTGCCTCGAGGGAACTTTCCACTAGCCGTACCACCACCTTTCCGACGCGTACCACAGAATCACAAGAGGCGGGTGCTAAGTGTCGCACAAGAATGAATTTTTGTGTTGATATTAATAATCCAGATTGGTTTCGCTGCGTGTCGCCTAAATTCCTTCTTGTCCTGCTCCTCATCCGTCTGTTCTGTTGGAATTTCTCGTCCGTCTTTTGTGTTTGCAGTGACTCAATTGTAATCTCCCCACTTCACAAGCCTGCGTCAAGTGTCTCATCTCCGCCGTAATTTGCGTTCAGATAATCACTTTGAGACTTTCAAAACCCCCCCTTGAATATGGCTCTGCCCGTGAGTGGCGGGGTCAAGTGTAAAAAAAAAAAAAAAACAAAAGAGAATAAAAAAAAAAAAAAAAGACGAGGTCAATATGTTGAAATTATAAAATTTATGGAAAGAATATATATTAACTATATATATATATCATAGTAATAATTTTATAAAATAAAAGAAAAGTATAAATTAATAATATATATATAATATATAGTACTTCTATAATACATATAATATATGTATTAATATTAATAACAATAAATATACATAAGTAATTAGGCGGCGAGTCCTAAGAGTTAAGAAATACTTAATCATCATCATCAAACTTAAGAGCAATAAATTACAGTGAGTGAGAGAAAGAAACACAACAATCAGCTAGAAAGACTGTAATTCATTCATATGATAATTAGCTTTAATCTAATTTCTTCCAAATCGATTTTGTAGATCTAAAGTTGATCAAATTTATTTGGTTAATAAAACCATTTCTTATTTTTTTTCTTTCTGTTTATTCCAAACCACGTGGTGCATCAAAGCAGCTGATCAAAAATATTTGTAAACAAAGTCATAACTCTACCCACTCTCGTGCTAATGCGGATTAGCATTTCTTATCGTGACGTAAGCACAAATGCCAAAGTGGAAGAACGGCTTCAGGTTTATCTGTAAGTTTGAATTAAATCTTTAGTGTTGCTGCGTACAAAGCCGACTTTATTTTACTTTGTATGACATAAACTTAAGTTTTGGAGTCTACTCTCACCGCTAATTTTCATTACTCTTTTGCATCTTGTCTCGGCTCCGAAAGAGAAATTGTAGTTAGTCCTAAAATTTATCCAGTATAAAATGATCAATGAGGCTGATATTTGTAATGCTTCTTACACAATCATCGGAATGAGATAATTTTCTTATGACGTACTTTCCAGTTACAAAATTATTTCCGAATGGTTCTGATTCAAGGCTTTAGGTTTCCAAGTCTTTGGTATTTTGAGTTTCTGAAGAGGGTAAAGCAATGGCCTTATTATATGCCGTTACCAATCAGACAAAAGAAACTTAGTTTTGTTCATTACGAAGAATCTGTTCCGTATGCGTTGGTTGAGTTATTTTTTATCGTTTACACATGTTACATTTGAAACTTATCAACTGATAGATGCCTGGTTTCTCTGTCAATTGACCCCATGGATGAGTCTCACATCACAAAAATGTTGATTGTTGAAACACATCTTGACATGATTGGAAGACAGATTACTACGTGAAGATTTTCATTCAAGGATTTTTTGAGTGATTTGTGATTACAATTATCTTGTCTTTTTTACCCTGTGCCCGTACAATATATATGTATATATATATATAATTATATATATATATATAATATATATATCTGATATATATATATTATATATATATTATTATATATTATATAGTATATATATATATATATATTATATATATTATTTTATATATTATGTATATGATATTATTTATATATATATATATATATATTATATATATATATATATTATTAAATATATTATATATATATAATACCTATATTATATATATTATATTATATATTTCTTATATATCATATATATATATTATAATATTATATAATATTATATATATTGTGATGTTTTCTTGCATGTTTTAATACAAGATTTTCCAATAATGCATATAATTTTCGCTGTCCTATATGGGGGATGAATTAATAACAAAAATTATATTACGAAATGCATTTTTTACAATAAATAGTTAAATATTTGTTCTTTTATATTCGTGTGATAAACAATGTCTCTATTAAGTCTAAAATTTATTCAGGAAGGAGATCCATCCTGCCTTCCGTTGAACAAGCCTAGAGTGACGACAATTTTGGGGAAGCAAATTATGCTCACACCGCCATATTTTTAATAATACTATTTTAGCGCTAGGGTCAATTTGAGCTTACGGACCCATTTTAGCTACCCTTATAATGGACATAAGATTCTTAATTTTCATCCAATCAGTTTTGGACGACAAAAAAAAAAAAAAAAAAAAAAAGCGCAACTTTTTCTGACGTCTAAAAGGTCAGGTCGTGTTCAAGTATTTTTGTGTGTGCGCATATGTGGTCATTTCTCTTGTATCTGGATTTTTGAAAACAATGTTTTTGAAATATCGATTCAAAATCTACAATTTTTATGATTTATGACTTAAACTATACATAGATGGATCCATTACCCACAAAATGTGCAGATTAGAATTTTGATTTTGATTTTGAGCCCAGATCTCAGCAATGGTCGAATTTTAAATCCTACTTTTTATGGTTTTGAAAATGATTGAGATATTTTTATGGTAATGCGGACAGGATGATTTTTAAATGATTTATTGAATTTAATTGAAATTTTTTAGACAAGAAAACACACTCGAATAACGACCTTTTAGATTCGGAAAAGCTGCTATTTGCTTTTTTTATTTATTTTTTCCCCCCATTTTAAGGTAGGGCTAAAATGGGGTATCCTAAAGCTCAAATTGGACCCTGCCCTTTACGAGAAAAGAATTTTATGGGTGATTAAATATTTCTTTATTGGCGTTTTTGTACATTAATATATCAACTTTGTATAAAGATTAGAGCTATAATTTTTTTTTCATAAAATAATGATTCCTTAAAATAAATTTATTCTTTGTGTTTGCTAAAAATAATCAGTCACATGTCAATATATAGTGTCCAAACAACTTTTTCATAAAAATTCCCAAATTTAAACTGAAAATAATATAATAATATACATTAATAAAATAACTATAAATAATAATATAAAATATAATGATATAATAACTAAAATAATATAGTTTATAAATATAATATACACTAAACATCCCATAATATTAATAATAATAATAATAATAATAATAATAATAATAATAATAATAATAATAATAATAATAATAATAATAATAATAATAATAATAATAATAATAATAAATAATATAATATCAAGATAATAATAGTATAATAAAAGAAACATAAATAATAATAATAATAATAATATCAATAATTATAATTAGATAAGAAATCAAATTAAAAATTAAGTTTTTTGGTTTGAAATGCAAGATACTCTCTCCAATTTTAGAACTTATTTAATTGATTATTCAAAATTTAAAAAGAAAAGAAGAATCTAAAAATAGTTCATATTTAAGTAACATTGGTTCTAATATCAAACTTAACAATGTCAGCCAATAAGCTTTAATTAAGTTTTTTTTAGGAAAATGCACTTCCATTATTTTCATTTATAATGTTCAAAGCTATCACAGTATCATAATAACACACGTATGTCAGGCAGGATCATACTCCTATGCGCTGAATGAAATATTTATCTTTTGTAAGATAACTTTTTTTTTTTTAATGTTTATGAGCAGACATATTATAGCCGTGAAGTTTTTTTATGCTGTGACCAAGAATGATTTTTATTTGTACACATAATTAATATAATTATTGGAAATCGTTAGAAAAGGAAAATTGGAAATTGTAATTTTTTTAGATTCTAGAAAGTAAAAAAAAAAGATTTATGTCTTGGCTTTTCCTTAAAAACGGTGGCCAAAAAAAAAAAAAAAACTCATACTGAAATTTTAACTGAAATAAGTTAATACATAATTTCGACCTACTGTATAAGTATTATATATATATATATTTATATATAATATATATCTATATATATATATATATTATATATATTTATATTATATATATATTATATATATATATATATAATAATATATATATATAATATTATATATATATTATATTATATATATATAGTATATTTATCTATATATATATGAATATATTAATATGTATATATTTATATATATTATATATATTATATATATATATATCTTATATAGTAATATATGTATGATATATATATAATATTATAATATATATATATATATTATTATATATATAATATATATTATTATATTATATTATATATATATTATATATATATATATATAATATATATATATATTAGTATACTATATATATCTAATATATATATACAGTATATATATATATATATATATACATATTTATGATATATAATATTTAGTATATATATTATATATATGTATATATTATATATATATAATATTATATATATTATAATATATATATATTATAATACTTTATATAATATGATATATATTAATAGTAGTATTGGGCCACCGTCCGAACTCATACTATTTTTCGATATGAAGAATAGAGTTATAGGTAGTCTTAAGTGGAGGAATTGACAGACCGAAAGGTCTGTCAATCCGACAAACAGACAAAAACCGAAGGTTTTGTCTGTGTTTGGTGTCTGTTCATGTGTGATTGATTATTTCTTTAATTACGTGGATTGGCGCCTTTCCGCGCCGCGTGCGCATACACATACACATCCATTATTATTAATTATAGTTCGAAGAATATTGAGATCAACGGAGTGATTCAATTTCAGACCCGACCTGTGGCCTCCGATCTCCGGCTCAGACTCTGCCTCTGACTCCGGCTCCGACTCCGGCCTCTCGGCTCCGCTCCGGCTCCGTCCGACTGACCGGCTCACTTCTGAAGTTTTTTATTATTATTATTATTATATTATTATTAATTATTATTATTATTATTATATTTATATTATTATTATTTTATTTTGTTATATTCCACGAGGTTTCTTCTTCGCATCCGGTTCTGAGGTCGATATATATTTACAAGGTTAGGGTTATCGTATCGGGTATAAAATTTGGAGGGGTTAGATGTTGACATATCCTTAGTTTGTATGCGAGGTTCATCCCACTGGGTCTCCGAAGGGGAACCGCACCCCACTCTAAAATAATGTTCGTTAAAATTGGCTGAATTTGGTGCAGAGGATTCAGAGTTTGAGTTTCTAGAAGAGTTGATCATGTGAATCTGAGGATTGACTCGCAGGCATACCCGGCCTGGAGCCACTCGCGGTGCGTGTTAATAAACATTCGTATATACAAAATGTTGATGTCCTATATGGGTTTCGAGGTCGTGAGTTCGATAAATATGAGGTTATTAAGAACCGTATAAGGGTGTCTAGGATCCCCACAGAAGGGATCCCGCCCCAAACATTAAATATTGATGTAAAAGCGAAACTTGATATACAGCCTTTTAGGTTGTATCTTAGGTGTATACGGGGTAAATTGACCGATTTGACCAAATTCGGGGACCAGC
>JABUQX010095381.1:0-17500 GCA_015478945.1 Trachelipus rathkii
TCTTTTGGTTATTCAACTTGTGGCATGGATGGGGCTATGAAAGAATTTGAGGTGGGATGAAAGGAAATGGTGTTAGAATGGTGGAGAATGGAGCTGAGTGGAGGTGCCCAATCCATTATATGCGGATGATTTTGGTTCTGTGTTGGAGGAACTGAAGAGAGTTTGAGAGGATTGGGTGAGAGAAGATTTTGCAGGGTTGTAAAAGGAGGGCTTGAAAGCAAACGTTGATAAGAGTAAGGTCATGGTTGTGAGTGAGGACACCTCAGTGGAAGTTATGTTAGATGGTGAGCAGCCAGGAACAAGTGTCTGGAGTTTAAATATTTAGGTATATGTTGGATGAGAAGGAACGGACGATGGAGTGTAGTAGGAAAGTTGTGAATGGCAGGAAGGTGGCTGGTGCAATTAAATCGTTGGTGAATGCAAAGGGACTAAGTCTTGAGGGTGCTAGGGTCTTACATGAGGGTATGTTGTTACCTGTGTTATTGTATGGTAGTGAGACTATGGTCTGGAATAAGAAGTATAGATCTAAAGTTCAATGTGTTCAGATGGACAATCTTAGGGGTGTGCTAGGTGTGAGAAGAATTGATAAAGAGAGGAATGAACGTATTAGAGAGTGGTGTGGTGTGAAGAAAGGGGTAAATGAGAGAATAAATGAAATGGTTTGGTCATGTGAAAGGATGAATGACAGTCGGTTGGTTAAGCGGATGTATAGTGGTGATGTGTGGGAATCGACCGGCTGGGAGACCGAAGAGAAAGTGGATTGAGTCGGTGAACGAATGTCTGAAGGAGAGAAATGTGAGTTTGGCAGAGGCGAGAATAAAGGTGCATGATAGGAGAGAATGGCGGGCTTTTGTATGGGGCATGGTTGTGGCCCACCTGGGCCAGGGGATGAACCCTTACATTGACGATTTACCATAGTGAGGGTCCGTCGCTGTCCCATGATGCTCTAGGGTGGATTTTCTGTCTGTGACGAGCCTCACTAATTAATGGTACAGGAGGGGCGGTAAGGCTGGGCTTTCGACGTTTGTCATGTTCTCTACTGCTTTTCTTTCCGATGCTTGTACAGCACCTTACCCCAAATGAAAAAGAGGAAGGTGAAGAAAGAAAGAAAGAAAGAAATATATATGAGGAGAGATATATAGTATATATATATATATATATATATATATATATATATATATATATATATATATATATATATATATATATATATATATATATATATATATATATATGAAGTACGGTGGCTAAGACTCTAAAAACTTAACTATCTGCTATCCGCATTCGCAATCCGCGGATAGTGATTTTACTATCCGCATCCGCATCCGCATCCGCATCGGCATTCGGCATCCATGGATAGTGAAAAATCACCATCCGCCAGCCATTCCTCTAATATAGAGAAAAATAAAAATATATATATGTACACTTCTATATATATATATATATATATATATATATATATATATATATACATATATATATATATAGTATTTATATATATAGAGATATATATATATATATATGGAGAGAGAGAGTATATATATATATATATATATAGTGAGAGAGAGGAGAGAGAGAGGAAGATCACTAAATATATATATATATATATATATATATATATATATATATATATATATGAGAAAGAGGAGAGAGAGAGAGAGAGAGAGAGAGAGAGAGAGAGAGAGAGAGAGAGAGAAGGAGTGGAAGAGTTCATTGGACCTTATGGAGTCGGAATAAAGTTAATGGGGACAAAAATCTTTCATATTTTTTCCTTGGGTAGGTGGCATCATTATTGTTGATTCAGCTGTTACATTCTTTGCAGAATGGCGAAAGTTCGATGAACCTCTATTTTGAATTGAGCTCGTTCGCACTTCCTCCGTATGTTGCTATATCAGAACAGGCAAAGGTTTCTTCCATTTTGCCGCATCTGAATATTTCAATGCTCGTCACATTGCAGTGGTTTGTTGTGCCAATCGGCATGAGGTGTTTTTCAACATAAGCTTGCGTTGCGTGGCCCATGTTTCGACGTACAGCCGGAATTTTATATAAACAAGAGTGATTATTGAATTTTGATTTGTGTTTAAGAACTTTCAATTAAAATATTGCTGATGGATGAGTCGCATGTGCTTGGGTAAAATGCTATGTGGCGTATTGGTGTTAGGTATGGGGAGTTACGCCTAGCCAGCGTTATTCAGGCAGGTGTTTACTTGCAGTTTTTTTTTCGTTTCTTTTATAGGTGCCAGCCTATAATGTATTACAGACATACTTTAGTTTGGTGCTGCGTTTTTTTAATAATTGCGTTTTGCATACCAGATTTTAAAAAAAAGTTATCAGTAGTGATGAGGGTTCATTTTTCAGGTGAAGCGACGAACAATGCATGTAGCGATACCGGAAGTGGGTTTGTAAACAGTGAAAGGTTTGGGTAGTGAGTTCGAAATATGAGAGCGTTGCGAGTGAATAGTGTTTCATGGCGACTGCATGCCCAAGATGATAATGGCTCTGGGAGCGGTACGGCAGCAAAAAGCGACGTCGGCTCCAACACACGCCAAGCCAGAAAGAGCCGATGAGAAAGATGGCACGTTCGTCACCCATATATAGCCACAGCATATGTAGAACCCACACCGTACCACGCTTTCGGGCCAATCAGCCTTCAGCCTGACAAACACCCCATAAACAAAAAATGATGGACCGAGTATGGGTCTCCACCTCTCCCACCTCAGTAACATATATATATGGAATTATTAGAACATTACTACATCTTTCCTCATCAACTTCTTTCTGGCTGCGTGTGGTTACGGTATGTGGATGATATTTTCGCTGCCGTACCTCATGCAAGCAGCCCCACACACATCCTAAATTACATTAACACCTTACATACTGACATACAATTCACCATGGAAACCTCCAACCACAACACTATTCCTTTCCTAGACACTCATAATTTCAGACCATACTACTAAACCTTCTTTCACTGTTTACAGAAAACCCACTTCCAATCCTCCTACATACATTGGTATTCCGCTCACGCACACAACACAAAAATAGGTACCCTTTCATCCTTATACCTTCGTGCTTTTAAAATCTGCTCCCCTGCATTCCTACATACAGAAACACAATTGATAAAAAACACCTTTTTTAAAAAACTAAAATATCCTATTAACATTATAAACAACACCTATAAAAAAGCAAGAAAAAAATACCACAAATTAAACACAACACAAGACAACATACAACAAAACACCTACCTCCTACCTAACATTAACATACACCACATAAAACATTTTACCAAACACATACGACTCATCTCATCTAACAATAGTTCTTTAACCCCCTAAATCAAAATCCAATAATCCTTGTTTATATAAAATTCCCTGCAAAACTTGCAATAGTAACTACTTCGGGGAAACCATAGACTTTACACGCAGAAAAAAACAACACAAACAAGACTTACTCGAAAAACACCACGAAAACTCAGCCCCTAACATATCACCGATTAACAACAAACCACCAAATACAACTCTACAATATGACATACATTAGAAATATTCAAGATGTAACCAAAAGAAAAATCACGGAAGCCTTCTGCCTTTACAATTTCCCTAATTATAACCGCTGCCCTGGAGAGTGCAGGATTGACTCAATTCAAAATGAGTTCATGAAACTATCCCCATTCTACAAAAGTCTACTGCTGGACCAGCCAACCGACTAATAGCCGTCTACATCCCAAAATATAAAAGAGATTTTGCTCCCATTGCTTATTCCGACTCGAAAAAAGGTTATATTAACGAAAGCTTGTCTATTTTATCTCTTCAGTTTTAATGTTTTAAATAATTAAAGTGTGCTTTTAAAAATCTGTCGTAATAATGCTTAAATCTAAAAATTGAGTAAACATCTCATACACAGTTATTATTATTATTACATACTTACTACATACATAGATATAGTACACCTCATACATATTATTATTATTATTATACATAGGCATACATATTAGTTATTATTACATATATATTATTATTATTATTATTATTGTTATATTATATATATATATATATATATATATATATATATATATATATATATATATATATACATAAATATATATACTCATATATATATATATATATATATATATATATATATATATATATATATATATATATATATATATATATATATAGATAATAGAAAAAAGGTGTGTAATAGAATAAAAAAGATAATGGATGGGGAGAAAGAGAAAATACATGAGGATTTTGTATTATTATATATGCGTCATTGGGGATATTTCTTTTTTAATTTTTGTTTGTTACATTCTGGGAACATCCGTTCTTTTTTTTTGAATACAGCACAACAAATACTCTCTGTTGCTCGTCGTAGTTAAACGCCATGCTGCATCAGCTTTACGAGCTTTACGGCTCTTCCGCTGTATCGTTCATCACCTTTTAGGACCCTTAACAATCCTCCTAAGGATTGCATGTGAGATGACCTGTCTCATATAGAAGGACATTCTTTCGAGAAATTAGTGCAAAAAAAAAAAAAAAAAAAAAAAAAAAAAACTGGTTCATGGCGGCTTTTGCTGTAAATTAATCCAGACTTGTTTTTTCCCTTTAATAATAATAATAATGGAATGGAATGGAATGGAATGGAATGGAATGGAATGGAATGAATGGAATGGAATGGAATGGAATGGAATGGAATGGAATGGAATGGAATGGAATGGAATGGAATGGAATAATGGAATGGAATGGAATGGAATGGAATGGAATGGAATGGAATGGAATGGAATGGAATGGAATGAATGGAATGGAATGGAATGGAATAATGGAATGGAATGGAATGGAATGGAATGGAATGGAATGGAATGGAATGGAATGGAATGGAATGGAATGGAATGGAATGGAATGGAATGGAATGGAATGGAATGGAATAATGGAATGGAATGGAATGGAATGGAATATTTAATGGAATGGAAATGGAAATGGAATGGAATGGAATGGAATGGAATGGAATGGAATGGAATGGAATGGAATGGAATGGAATGGAATGGAATGGAATGGAATAATAATAATAATAATAATAATAATAATAATAATAATAATAATAATAATAATAATAATTAAACAATTATAGTAAATCTACTTGCCAAAAATTTATCGTCGAATCTATCAGTGGAACATTATACATCTTTGTGTAGCAGAAGTGTTTCCCAAAATTTTCAAGTGCGTGACCCTTTTTAAGTAATACCAAATATCATGTTTCCTGCCAGGCCTTTCTATAAAATATATATATATTTTTAAAAATATAATGATGGGTAGAAATCAAAGTAGACTAACCCATAATAGGAACCGGAAGGGGAGTTCAATTTTTTTGAGCTCCTCAGAGTTAAATTTTCCTTCCGTTTCTATTGTGGGTTAGTCTCTACTTTGATTTTCCCCCAATATACAGGGTGATTCAAAACCTCTGCGACAAACTTGGAGGGCTGATAGAGCAAACGATAAGGAACATTTATTGTTAAATAACCTATGTTGTATGACGCTTCGTTTCAAAGTTACGGCCGATTGAAGGTACACTAGTTTATGTTGCGTGACGCGTCAATGTAGGTTACCGATGATTTAGGTTACTCAATTTTAATGTGTTTGTGTTTGCGTACATGTGTACGCTTAACGTCCTTCGGAAACACGTGGCAATACCTTTACCTTGCCGCTACCTACCGAGGACGAAGGGTCCCATTATCTAGAAGGCGCGGATGAAGGCGAGCAAACATTGTGTAGTGGGGTGATTTCTGTGTGGAAACCGTTCCCGGTACATGAGGTGCGCTCTTCGTCCATTTCTGTTCGCCGCACCGTAACACATTATCATGGCGGTTAACTCGGGAAGAGTGTGGTGATCCATTCGTAATCGATGCCTACACTGTACTGAATCAACGATGAATTGGGCAAGGTAAAGGTATTGCCACGTGTTTCCGAAGGACGTTAAGCGTACACACATGTACGCATCGCACAAACACATTAAATTGAGGCAACCTAAATCAAGCTGCAACCCACTACATGCGAGACGCGCGTCAGCCACAACATAAACTAGAGACCTTCAATCGTCCGTAACTTTGAAAATAAGCTTCATACAACATAGGTTATTTAACAATAAATGGTCCTTATCGTTTGCTCTATCAGCCCTCCGAGTTTGTCGCAGAGGTTTTGAATTACCCTATATATATATATATATATATATATATATATATATATATATATATATATATATATATATATATATATATATATATATTTATAAAAAATAATATATATATATATGTATTTATTTTTTAAAGTTATATATATATATATATATATATATATATACTTAAATTTCACATAAATCATACATAAATACCTTGTATTTTTTAATGCAATGGATGTGCTTGCTTTCTTTACTGCAAGCAAACCAATACGTAGGTCTGTGTGACTCAAGGCATATCGCATGTCCGATTCAGCATCCAACCTGTTTCGGGCCTTTGATTCGATTACCAGTAGAGTCGAGAAGCCACTTTCACAAAGGTAAAATGATGAGAAAGTAACGAAATGAGAACCTTCAAAGCGAATGTGCTCGTCTTAGGGAAAGCGGGAATCATTTTTGCAAAGTAATTAAAGTTGCTGAACTGCTACTGTTCCTGGAATTCCTCTTTGGATGCAGTGCTGTTGATGTGTTCCAAAAATTCGTCTTGTATGTCATCAGGAAGATCGTCTACATTGCAGAGGAAAGGATTGCGGGCAAGCTTAAGTTGTGCATTCTCATTTGCATCAATACCATGGTAATAGTGTCTGAACTCTTGTTCATTTCTTGACAAGTACTCTTTGATATCCTGTTGTAGCACTTCTGCAAGTGGTTCTTCAACAACGACCTCATTCAGACGTTGGAACGAAGCTACATTTCCCATCTCAGCTTTTCTCGCCCAAAGAGCTAGTTTGTCGAGGAGAGCCTTGCTGGCATCTGTGTACATTATGATGGCGGTATCCGGGCACTATAGTTGCCGGTTGAGACGGTTCAAAGCTTCGAACATGTCAGCCAAATAGGCAAGATTACAACTTCTCTCAAATGTCTTTTAAAAACTACAATATCTAAATCCCTTGAGCAGCAATAAATATCTGCAGTTCATCAAAGAGCTCAAATACATGAGCAAGAACATTGTTTTTTTTAACAACCAGCGAACAGATATGTAAAAGAGGAGGTACTGGTGGGAAGAATCCATGCATTCGCACAACTGACGAAACAGCCTGGTGTTGATTGCTCATCATTGACATGCTTGACGATTCGGATCACAGTTGAGAAGATGAGTTCGATGGTAGCAGGGAGTGTCTTGGAGGCAAGAGTCTCAACATGGATCACGCAGTGTGTTGCAAATTACAGTCAGATTCTTTTTCTTGACCTGAGCTCTAAATTCTGACTTGAAGTCGAGCATGTTGGGAGCTCCTTCCGTGGCCGCACCAACCAACTTTTTCCACGAGAGATTTTCCTCTTATAGCATGGTTTTATGTAAACTTTCATAATAGATATAAGAAGAAATTGTAGGAACTTGGGATCTTCATAACATAACTGAAGCTCATGTCTTAATAAATACATTTTTTAAGAATAAATTGCTCGAGCCATCCAACGAGCTTGATGCATAGCCCCTGGAGGATGAATTTTTAAGTTCTATGCAAAATCATCACCTAAAAATATTTTACATAACTCAGTAAGCTCAAGGTAATCACTTTGTAATGATTTTTTAAATTCCTTATTAAAAAAGTTCAGCACTTCCATCAACTCTTTTTCTTTGAAAAAAGTTTTTAATAGGTCTTGATCAACGAGATAGTTATTATATTAATGAGCTTCCATTTGTCTCGGAATGATTTAAAATCGTATTTCAGAACTGTTCGTTACTTGTGGTATTTAGCATTCAAATGCCCTTTGCAAAACTAATTTATATATATGATGGCGGCATGAAAAATACAATTTATCTCTGTTTATCCGCCCCATTGATGCGACCAGTATTCGATGCAGTTGTGTCACTACAAAGAATTTGAATCTTGTCTTCTAATTTTAAATATTAACGCTTTGGCCTGTTCCATACCTGAGTTTAATAATTTTAGGAACTCTAATTAATTTCTCATTTTCTGCATACATAATAAGAACTGGAAGTCTTTCTTCATTTGGGTCTCTGACATTTAAGGAAGGTAAAAGTTTACCATCCCAGTCAAGTGTAACAAAATTTGGAAAAATTTCTTGAAACTCTAATTTAATTTCTTTAGCGTGATTCTTTCTTAGGCTCTGCCGAACTCTTTGAAAAGTTGATCGAATTATAGAAAACTCATCAACATCGTGTACTAGGGCATCTGCTGTTACCTGAAGGATATAAACAGCATCTTTTATGCTCAATTTGTATCTGTCTAATGCAGCCGCTAACTTCGGCGTCATGATGTCTCTAGTTCCTAGTCTTTCCACACTTTCTTCTGATACTTAATCATTTGAAAAGCATTTGTATGGGCTATATCAAAGAGGTTATGCAAGTTATTTTCAAATTTAAAGGTCTCTGAAGAACTTTTTTGCGTTTTTTTTTTTGTAGGTTTCTGCAGGTAGAATGTAAATTCGCAATTGTTTAACGGTATTAGGAAAAGATCTTGTAAGAATCCTTGCTTTCTTTTACAAAATATTTCACATTCTCGCACAACTATAGCAGCATTGGTTTTTGCATTTGTGCTAACGAAACGTAATAAATGCTAGAGTTTTCGTTCGTTTTTGCTCAACTTAGCGCAAAATCGTAAAAAAAATCTCACCAAACGTAAGGAATTTCCCTAATTTTGTAAAGTTGCTATTTAAAGTACTTGCCGAATTTAGCACGTTCTTACGAAAAAAATGTAAACACACAAGATGGCGGCGTGGTATGCCCGTTTGAATTGAAGAATGTTTCATTCAATAAAATTAACTTTAAATCTAATTTCTTCCAAATCGATAAATTCCATCACAATATTTCATTAATTATTTGTAATATAAATCATTTTTATTTTTTTTATTTCTGTTTATTCCAAAACCCCGTGCTCCATCATAACAGCTGATTCCAATTGTTTGTAAACCTTAGTAACTGTCATGAGAAATTGCGTTCGTTTATGTACGAAATTCGTGCTAAAACTGGGTAAGCATTTTTTATTGGGCGTAAACACAAATGAGAAAAACGAAAACTGTCTAAATTCGCGCTTTCACCGAGTGTAGTAAGCCTAACCTCTCGCAAATTATAAAATAAAACGGATAATACTTGTCGATTAGATGGTAAGTTAGCTTCAGTTATCCGGTGTTTTGCACGTCCAACTAAAAACACGTATATATCATCACCTCGCAGTTTATGAGGCATAATTAAGAATAATGTAGAGTCACGTTATCAAATTTATCCTCCTATTGTAACTGACAATAAAAAACTGACAATAAAAGTTTGCCCAGTACAGAAATATGAGTTGGCAAAAATATGAATTGACAACTCAAGTCGCATGATTAACAACCACTCAGTTAATGCTAAAATTAAACAGAACAACGTTAAAGATGCAAGAGATAAAAAAAATAGAGGGTATGAATCCAAATATTTTGATATTAAAAAATATGGGACACCCAAATATATATATATATATATATATATATATATATATATATATATATATATATATATACTATATATATATATATATATATATATATATATATATATATATATATATATATAGATATATATATATATATATATATATATATATATATATATATATATCCCGCATTCCTTCAGGGCGATGTCGGCTGCAGATATTTTCTCGAAACATCTACCGTACAATAAGATAATTAAGGTGGTACCTTCCTCCTGGCCTCCACTCGAATAGATTCTTCTTATGTTCTTTTGACGTAACTGTAACGAGACATTACGGTTCATTGGTCAGAATGTTATATTATATAATAATTTTCATATCTGACTAACTTCTGAACCTCTCTCATTTCTAATTGTGGAAAAGTGAACATGGCTATTTTCAGTACCTAAAAAACTAAATTTTTCATCCAAACATTTCATTTAATCTTTCATATAACTTCAAAATCTAATTCGAAAACGCAATTTAAACCTTTCTGTGTTCCTATTATTCTTGTATTTCGTTTTCTAGTGACCTTTCTTAGATAAGTTATAATGGTTCTCCCATTCAACAAGTTTTTAAGAGGTTGACGTTCCGAGTAGTCTTCGCAAATTTTTCATAGCATTAAATTGTTGTTTTTTATAGGATAGTCGTTCGTCCGTGTAGAAGCATGGACACATCTCATATCTGGAATGGTTCCATTTATGCCGTTCTTCTTTGTAAGGTAGATTGTAGCGTTTTCGAATTATCAAGCCTCTTGTTCACACAGACTCTCTCCACACAGGAAAAAAACTTTATATCAAAAACCGCATTTCTATCAATTAATGGCCCAATCATGAATTGTCATTTCGCAAATTAATTTAGTTTAGCCTGATATTATTTCATTAAAACCTTATATAAATTGCTAATGATAATATTTAAATTAGATTTTAATCTTTAACGAAACTTCTGAATTTAATATTAATGAATAACTGAAATAAGAAGGAACTATTTCATATCGCTTAGAAAATATTGACACGCGGTCGAATGATTTAATTTTCATCAAACTATTTCATATAATATACTTTACATCGCATATGATATATTTTACATCGAAACGCAATGCTATGAATTTGTTTCAAATTAATACATTTAAAATAACTATCCATACAACATTTTATTTTATATTCCTTTTTATTATTTTACAATAACTTTTTAATTAATGATGAGAAAAAGTATAAGTTAAAAATTTTATATTATATCATATTAATATTTTATTTTCAACTTTGCTTTATATAAAAGTTAATTTTATTGACTACGAAAATTAAACTAACAAAACTGAATATTTTGTAACTATGGTATAAAAATTCTTGATGTGAATACCAAGCTGACCACACACACACACACACACACACACACCACACACACACACCACACATCACCACACTATATATATATATATATATATATATATAATTAAGAAATTTTACATTTCTTATTTATAACTTGTACTGGGTTTTAGTTTCGCGTTATATAGTATATTAGCAAGAAATAATTTTTTATATATTGATAATGTAAAATATTATATCATTGGTCTTTCAATCACAATGACGTAAAATTTTCACTCCTGAGAGGAACCGGGGTTGATGGAAAATTTTATGTCAACTTGATTTAATATTTTTTCTGTGCAATTTCTTTTTCGGTGCTGCTGTTTCTCTCTTCTTATACTTTAAATATTGCAGCGAAGGCACATATTCTGAACTTCAAATAGCCGAATGTCTTTTCCTTTGAGGAGAGTTAGTTCAACTCGTCTTTAACGCGTAATCTTATTCTTTCTCTGCCTAGATCTTTTATCCTTCTCCTAACCGCATTTCTATTTCATATTTTAAATACGATTACAAATATTTTTTGAATAAGAATCAATTAACAGTATTGAAGGTTAAAAAAGATAATAAAATCTGTGAAATATTATTTATATATTTTCCACATATTTAACCTTCAAAATATATAGCATAACTTTTAAACAAATAATGCACAGTTAAAATTTAAAGAAATTAGAAACTCTCAGTCAGAAAAAATTTCTTCTGTTTAATACAACTCTCCAGATCTAATTTATTAATCTTTATGACTCATTATTTTTATGCTAATTACATCAAATATTCTTTTACTCATACTTGAAGAAATTGCTGTTTTTGTTCTTGGTGAAAACTTTTGAGCTGCAAAAACATAAAACATATTTTCTGAATTAATTTTTAGGGGAATTCTCCATATGCATGAAAAAAATATTTGCAACGATGTGAGCAAAAACATAAGCATTAACTTAGTCCTTTAAAAGCATAACAATATATATATATATATATATATATATATATATATATATATATATATATATATATATATATATATATATATATATATATATATATATATATATATGAGAGAGAGAGAGAGAAGAGAGAGAAATAGTGTGTGTGTTCTGTTATATCGCTTTAGCAAGAGAGAGAGAGAGAGAGGAGAGAGAGAGAGAGAGAGAGTGAGATGGTGGAGATCTTTATCTGTTGTATAGTATAATGAATATCTGGGGAATTATCTGTATCTGTATTTGTATCTGCATTCTATGAATGATATCTGTATTCAGAATGGAGCCAGGGGATAGGAGAGAGAGAGAGACAGTTACATGTATATATATATATATATATATATATATATATATATATATATATTATTTTATCTTTGAAAGAACTTGTAAAGCTGATTTATTTAAAATTTATAAAGCAATTCAAATAATAATGTTAGAGCAGGTTGAAGGAACACAGTTCAGTGGTGGTCTCAGTTACATGAGAAGTGTATGACTTCTCATGAAGGCAGAAAAAGTATTTTTGAATCATAATTTACTTCTTATATATAGATTTTGATTATTAAAAAATTATGACTTCAAAGTTAAGAGAATAATTTTTGTAAACCACTTTCTGATAGGTGGAGGTTGGGAAAGTGATGGTGGATGCAAAGGAGTCATGTCCTTGTCCCATCTTGAAACTTTCAACTTGAAAGGCTAAACTCACTATATATATATATATATATATATATATATATATATATATATATATATATATATATATATATATATATATATATATATATATATATATATATATATATATATATTATATACTCCTTTGTGCTGACATCCGCATCCGCATTGCATCCGCATCCGCATCCGCGAAAATAATCCGACATCCGCATCCGCGCGGATGTGACATTAACATCCGCATCCGCGGATGTAAAAAATCTGACATCCGCATTCATATCCGCATCCGCGGATGTTAGAAATTCACATGTGTACTTACATCCGCACCCGCGGAAATCAAAAATTTGACACTGATTACATCACTTATATATATATATATATATATATATATATATATATATATATATATGGCGTATATATATAGCATATATATAGTAAAGAAAGAACATGAAGGTAAAGGGGCTCATTGCGCCTTTCTTTCTGGGATTGAACTGTCAATAACCGGATGATTGTCATCCACAGCCACTGAACCATCCTCCAATGGAGGATGGTTCAGTGGTAAAACATCCGGTTATTGTCCTCATTCGCAACATGCGGTGGTTCAATCCCAGAAAAGGCAGTTTTCTTTACTTTCCCAGTATATGTTCTTTCTTTTATTAACATCTTATCTAATTGCGATTAATATGCAATATTTACCATATATATATATATATATATATATATATATATATATATATATATATATATATATATATATATATATATATATATATATATATATATATGAGTTAGTGAGGAAAAATATATATATATATATATATATATATATATATATATATATATATATATATATATATATATATATAATGGGAAATTAAAATTTGAGAAATTAAAATAAGTTTAATTAAGTGTACTGCGCTACTGTTTGGTTTAATCTTCTTAATAGTTTTACTTATGTATAAGGACAGATCGAATGAATGCTAATGGAATTAAGGCAAAATATTTAAATAATCCTATTGATTATAATCTCTATTCTCTCACATATAATTGAGTATGTATGCAATTAATGTACTATTCGAACGCGAGTACGAACGTACAAAATATTTGCATGCGTGTATGTACGTATTTATGAATGTATGTGTGCGAAAAAATATGGACCTTCTAAAAATGAACTTTCGTTACAGATATTCATGAGACTTACAGAAAATGCTTAAAATATATCCTATACAGTAAAAACATTAATGAAAAAGTTTAGAAATGTAAATTATAAATGTTATAAAGAAGTAAAATTGAGAAAGTATATCAGGAAAGTAAAATATTTTTCTCGTTAATGCATGTCACACAAACATTTATCTTTTTGGACTGAGAAACCCATGAGCTCTGGGAAAATATTAAATATTTCTTTAATTTCAAACCAGAATACGTCATAATTTTTTATAAGATTTTTCGAATTTTTATTTTCCAATTTTCTTTTTCTATTTACCGTCCATTTAAAGCATTTCATATAAGTTTCAAGAAAATCTGCCGGTATCATGATTAGAAAACCTTCATAGACAAATCTTATAAATATTAGATTTTATAACTTTTTTAATTTCTCGACTTCTATATTATCTTTTTCATTCTTTACGAAATATTTTAAACATTTTATAAAAGTTTCTTATAAATCTGGAACATGTTATTTTCTTTTTTAACAAAGAGGTCGAAAATACTTTTTAAATTATGTTTGTCTATGAATATGTAATCGTATGGCTGCGTAAAGGTTTCATGCAGATGCTTATTTCCTCTTATATGTGAAATGAATTAATATACTGTGTATATTTAGGTAGATATAGATGTCTCCATAAATATGTATGTATATGATCATATATGGACTCCACTGAAATAAAATTTTTATAATTTCATAAAAATTTGAAATTTGATTTAATTTTAAGGGTAAATTTACCCAGCATATTTTAGATTTCTATGCTTGAATTTAAGGTACCTGCCCTTCGATATATATATATATATATATATATTATGTCAGTAAGAAAAATGCATTTCTATATATATATATATATATATATATATATATATATATATATATATATATATATATATATATATATATATATATATATATATATATCAGAAAGTATATATATATATATATATATATATATATATATATATATATATATATATATATATATTCCTTTACTTACTGTCAATACTTTATAATCTTCAAACAGAGTAAAATTCAGTTATTTGTTAAATGCAAATCTATATCTAAGTATCCATATATTCCTGCAAATTGATCTAGATCTATTTTACTCGTTTGTCTCACATACATATGAGAAAGAGCATCTGCAAGACGCGGAGAGACGTTGGAGAGAGAGAGAGAGAGAGAGAATGGAATGGAGGAGGTGGGTGGGAATAATTAACCAGTGAATACCCAAGATTAAATCCCAAAGATGGAAAGAGTCATAGTCTCTCGGCCTTAGGTTTAAATCTTTTAAAAAGAAAAAAAAATAAAAATATTTTCTAAGCATGAAAAAGAAGCACCTTTGGCAACTCTTATATTCCTTCTATTGAGTTTCTTAGCTAACATCGTGACACTGCAGGTTCCACGAGTAGTGTTCGGCGATATTCATGTCTTTTTATGAACATCCTTTAAAGGAGAAGTGCATATATATATATATATTATTATATATATATATATATATATATATATATATATATATATATATATATATATATATATATATATATATATATATATATATTAGGGTTTGGTAAAATTTTTTTTTTTAAAAAGGGTTAAAATTGATCCATCTACGAGTGAGAAACCTCCTGATCTGGTAAGCAGATTCAGGGCTGTAAGACCCCCCTACCCCTCGCTCACGTACCCCATTTTTATTTTACTTTTTTTGGAACATTAAAGAACATGTCAACCAATTTCACCTACTACTACGTATCTGTTTTTGATGAAAATTGGTGAATAGGGTCATTTTATCTTGTAAAGCTACTGGTTCAAATATAAATGTTCTGCAACGAATATATTTTGAGTTATGAGGTCCAAGTGTTTTTGGGGCTCACCCATTTAATTTCGTGGGCCAATATTTACTTTTAATTTCGAAATAAATCAAACAAATTATATATATATTGGAACAGAAAGACTAGACGCATCTAGTGATTGTAATATTTTGATTCTAGAATGAAAATAAAAAGTTCCCCCATTTTAAAAAATTTCCCCATTCCCCCTTGGCAGGCGAAATCGTTTATATATATATATATATATATATATATATATATATATATATATATATATATATATATATATATATATATATATATATATATATATATATATATATATATATATATATATATATATATATATATATATTAGGTAGCGGATATCCGCAACCGCATCTCGCATATGCGGGAGTATGACTAGATTTGTAGCAGATATCCGCATCTGCATTTGCATCCACATGAATTTTTTTGCGGATAGCGGATAGTATTCATTTATGAATTATGAGAGTAAATGTTTCTCAACTTTCTGTAACGCAAGATGTTCAGAATCGTTGGAATAGTAGTTTATACATGCTTGAGAGCAGAGGATGAGAGAAATAAATGAAGCTGTCTTCAATTATGCTTCGAACAAACACAAAGGTGAAAGGTGATGATAATACGATTTTAGGTAATTGTATTACTCTTCTTAAACCGTTTGAAGAGAAAACTAAGACTATTAGATCAGAAAATTCTTGTTTGTCAGACGGTATTCCCATAGTTGCAACGATGAAAGCTGAGCTAAATATTGCTATTAAAAGTAAGGGACTTTCAAAGGTGACAGAGACACTTATGCTGGAGATAAATAATAGATTTCAAAATCTACAAAACGATTACGCAACTGCAATGGCAACTTTTCTGGATCTTATATACAAAACCAAATTTCTTGAACCACGTGTTTCACAGAGGGTTGAAATTTATTTAATATGCCTATGTGATGAAATGCTGCTAAAGGTAGAAATTTCATCAGTCAATAGAAAGAAAAAGATTACAGAAACAAACACACATTTACCATTTGTTAGCGAAACCATTGCTGAATCCATGAACGTTCTTTTGGCTTCGAGCAGCGATGAAGAGTCTTCTTCAGAGGTGTCAAAGGACACTCTGTCATTGACCGAAGATTATCAAAAGCGAAAACTCTTGAATCGGATAAAGAACCATTGGTTTGATAACATCATAATTGTAAAAGTTTTCCACATCTTGCAGAACTCACCAGGGAATATTTAGCATGCCTTTAACAAGTGTAGCTAGTGAGCGTCTTTTCAGCGGGGCAGATCTCATTTACGAAGAAAAAAGAAGCAAACTCTCCATTGAATGGGCTCATAAGCTATAGTTTTTGAAGCATAATTTGAGAATTATTAATTTCAAGCATTATTATATATATAACATTTTTCCAAATGGGCGGAGGCTGGGGAAAGAGATTGGTGGGGTGCAAAAGAGTTGGGTCCACGTCCCGTGATTTATATTAACATATATATATATATATATATATATATATATATATATATATATATATATATATATATATATATATATATATATATATATATATATATATATATATATATATATATATATATATATATATATATATATATATATGAGAAAGAGAGAGTATATGTAGAGAAAGAGAGGAGGAGGAGAGGAGGAAAGAGAGAGAGGAGAGAGAGAGGAGAGAGAGAGAGAGTGGAATGGACATGGCACACACACATAACACAGAAAGAGAGGAGGAGGAGGAGGGAGAAGGGATGGATATACAGTATATATATATAGTATATATATATATATATATATATATATATATATA
>JABUQX010095382.1:0-5000 GCA_015478945.1 Trachelipus rathkii
AATAAACTAAAATAAACTAAAATAAACTAAAATATAAATAAATAAATACATTGTCTTATTAAACATTATCATATAAGTCAGTATAGATATAGATCGAGTGTATTAATATTAAATATGAAACGTCTGCTTAAGAAATTCATAAGAATTATATTATATAATATTAATATATATTATATATTATATGATATAGATAATATATATATAATATATTATTATAATATATATAATAATTAAATTTGTTATAATATTATTATATAATATTTTATATATAGTTATATATTAAGTAATATTAATAATTTAGAATATATCATAATATATAATATATAATAATGAAATGTGTAGTGTGTGTGTGTTGTGTGTGTGTTAAGATAATATGTAAAACTAAATTATACATTCCAATCATAATTATTACTATATAATAATTAACTTAAATATTATTAATTATATATTTATTAAATATATATATATAATATATATACTATATTAATATATTTAATTATATATATCATATAATATTATATATATATTAATATATTAAATTACTAGATTTGTAATTTTTTTTTTTTTGGGAGGAGGGGGGAGAGGGTGGGTGAATTAGCTATTTAAGTAATAATAAATATATATTAATAACACTTTGTAGATAATGTACAAGATATAGTAAAGAATGATTTTTGAGAATTTTAATTAAATTTTTATTAATATACCAGTAAAAATTAAATCGTTATTTTAATACACATGTTTTCCACTTTTATATAGATACTATTATTATACTCATTATAATTCCAATCATTTTGCCAAAAATTAATGTTACTATATAATTTTATTTATATGCAATTATACCCTTTTTCGTATATTATCACACATAAGTAAGAGGTACTATAAATTACTGATAAATAATGAGCATAGTTAAGTAATATAACTATATATATATGAATTAATATATATATTAATATTTTATTAATTATATATATAATATCTATAATTTAATATATATATTCATATTAATATTATATATTATATATAAATATATATATATAATATATAGTAATATATATTAATATATTATTTAATTATTATTTATATTAATATTTTGTAACTATATATAATATAAATATATAATAAATGTGTTAGTTGTAGTTAGTTAGCTCGTTTATAGAGGCCGTAAATTAAATATATATATAATAGTTTAATTAATAAAATATATTAATTATTATATGATATATTATATCGTATTATTATTATTTAATATATATATTAATAATAATTAATAATATATAATATTATAATATATAATTATATATATTATATATATATAATATATTATGTATGTATTATATATATTAATATCTATTATTATATTAACTATTTTATAATTATTAATATAATAGTATATATATATATTATATATTATATATAGGTATTAATTTTAACCTATATAATACAATATGATATGTGGTGTGGTGTATGTGTGCTCGAGTATAAGAGGCTTATAATTAACATTTTATTAATTAATCTTTATATTTAATATATTATATATATATATATATACCTATAAATATATATATATATATATATATTACTATTATTATAATTTATATTATACTATATATTATATTATATTAAGATATATATATAAATATATTACTATATATATATTAAATATTTTAATATATATATATATATAATATTATATATATATAATATACTATATATATATAGTTAAGTTAATAATCATTTATATATATATATATATATATATATATAATTACTATATATAATTATATACAATAAGAATGTATAGTGGTGTGTGTTCTGGGAATCGTATATATAAATCACCATATTTAAATATATATTTATATATAATATATATATATATATAATATATATATTAATATTAATATTAATATATATTAATTAATATATATTAATAATATAAAATTATATCTATATTTAATTCTCGATATGGTATTTTAAAATATAATATAGATATAATATATATATATATATATTATATATAAATATATATATATATATTAATATATATATATATATATATACTATAATATATTAATATTTAATATATATATTATAAATTATAGGTATAATATATATATTATATATAATCTATATAAATATATATATATATATTATATATTGATATAGTGTGCGTGTGTGTGTATGTGCCTTATGTTAGGTATGTTTGTAGTTTATTCACATAATTATCATATATATCATCACAACATATATACTTATATCATTTATGAACCTTACATAAATTAACATAACTGTGTATATAAAAATAATTTATGGCAAACATCTACCATTGCCCATTCCACTTGATTATTAATAAGTTATTCATGCATTTATATACCTTACTATGTTCATTGATCCAATAACCGTATAAGTTTAATGGGAAAGCTAAGGTGTTATTTTCAAAATCTAGATCGCGAAAAATATCAATGATGATATTTACGTAGAAAAACGCAGGAACCTTGCCGTAATAATACGCCGTTGAGAATACTGCATTAGATATATATAAAATAAAACGACGTCGATTACGAGAAGGCTCTACGGTAAAAACGCGTCGATCGAAGGCTCAGGCTCAGGCTCAAGGCTCAGGCTCAGGCTGCTAGGCGGTCCAGGCACATGCCGAACTCATTTTGCCACATCTTTGGAAAGCAGAGAGAAGCTAATCGAGACAATTCTATAAAATATTATTACGCAGTATTCCAGAAAAAAGACACACGATGGCCTAATATTTACGGAGTCAATTTAATTATTATTCTATACTCTACCAGATAATATTATATAACTCAGCTATTCAAATCGCGGAGATTATTTTGAGTTGTTTTCCTTGGCCTTATTTCTGTCACATATCTGGCAAGACTGCAAAATATTATAAGTATGGGAGCTACTAAACCTTCTCTCATAAGCTATATGGGAATATTTTAAAAATATAAGTACGACAATTATTTTAACTTTTTATTTATTTTGTCATCAATGTTAAGTATTTATTCCTCTCTTCTCTCATTGTTTATCAATAAGGTTTTTTTATTATAATATGGACTTTTATTACTCAATACATTATTTCTTTCACGGGTACGCCACCTCACCTGTGAAGGTCTCAGCCCTCATAGGTTGAGAACTACTGATTATAAGTAGAAAATATCGCTTAAATCTATTTATTGTTATAATTAGTTACTGGTTTGTAAGGATTAGATTTTTATGTATATAATATAAAGTACCCAGTACTATTATTTCCTAGTTTTTTATAGTACACGCTTCGCATAGATGGTGTTAAAATCTTTATAATAACTTGAAATATCAGGTATATATATATATATGAGTTGTAGTTTTATGTTTATATGTTATTCATAGTGAATAAATATAGTTCCGTATATATATATTTCGAGTGTGAGGTCTTACATGGCGCTAGCAAAATATCTGGTTAATAACACAACACATTATGGGATAACACACACGTGTATAATATGTCCCCTGACTAGGAATAACTGATGAAGGATTCAGCATAAATCACCATATGAACTCTATTACCATATACACTCAATATACTAACAGATCGAACAGTAAACATCTAAGTGTAACCATTAGTTTACCATAACCATCTATATATATATATATATATATCCTGCCAGTATAGAATTTGTTGCAGTTTATTATTGAGGGTAATTAGGGACATATAGTTACTCAACGATATTAAAATCATTCGTGAATATATAATAAACCACATAATGCTAGTACATGGATGAGATGTGAGAGTTGCAGTGTATAAGAGGCGATAGGTTTATAATGAAATCGAGTAATGGGATCATTCACTAGTATTCGAAGCGACTTCGAATAAACATCGGAGAAAAATATGATTGCGTCAAGCCGTCTAACTTTCAAGAGACAGTTAGCTGATGCATAGTATTAAACATACACTATACCATTATTAGCCGAAGGTAACACGGGTACCGGTTGCCTTGGTTCGATACGAGCCTCTTTGAGGTGTATTAGCTTAGCACACAGTATATATAATATATATAGAACCTGATGTAGTAATGAGGGTTATTTAACTACTAAGGTAGCCATTAAATATCCACTGATAACATTGATCTATCACGGTATGAATGGAGATACTAATAAAGGTAAGCCTAGGGCCTTAACCGAACTTATTTTTCCAGTGGATATGATATACACTGAATTTTTGTGTACAGTCTAGTCAGTTGTATATACGAATATAAGAGAGCGCCTTTTAATCGAATTAATTTTTATCAGGTATAGTTGGGTTTTGGTTATGTTCAGTGGAATAAATGTTCGTATATTTTTCAGCAGGGGTTTAATGGCAGTTCTGGGTATAACATAACAACACAACGGTATATATTAGTATATATAACGGATCACAGCGGTAACACTTGAGCCAGGTATCAAGGCTGGTGGAGGTATCAACTATACCGGCACCAGATAGTGAGTGACAATTATACATTATACTGATCATTCGACTAAGTCTTACGGAAACTATGTACTTATGGCTACCCCGGAGACATGCCCATAGTAGTCCATAATATAATCACGAGATCACCTATATAACCCGGCAACATCAGAGAAGGTGCGCTTAAGTACTGGCATTTACCCTTACGATGAATCAACAATTATACTCAATTGGAACGAGTCTATATATTATTATAATATATTATATATATATAATATATATTATTCAATTATAAAATACTGGGATTTTATTTTATATACAAGGAAAAATAATTTTGGCCGGGTTATAAAGGATATTATTTATTGGGTTTATGGGCAAAATTTTTGGAGAGCACGTGCCGTAATTTGAACAGATGGATGTGACGTCACAGAAACAGATAACTCCTCCTTTTAAAGGTAAATTTAAAATGCAATATTTTAGAACATTGAAAGGTTTTAAAAATCGTAAGGAACTTCAGAAATTTCAAATTCAAAAATAGAGTAAGATTTCTGGAAAAAAAGGCCATTTA
>JABUQX010095382.1:10000-50000 GCA_015478945.1 Trachelipus rathkii
TTGATGCGCGAGGTCTGCGTGGTCTTTAATAGAGTGCGCACTGCCGAGGGAAAGCTCCGCTCGAGCAGATTGCGCTGACGGTACCTATAGAAAAGAGGTACAGAGCATATCACCAACATCCCGCGCCGCAGAGATAGATGGGTTCAAGATGAATCTAGAAAGTACAGTGCACATTGTTTGATTAAGTCTTTTAAGCCTTTACTCGAACGGGACAATCAAATATGCCTGGGGTGAGAACTGAGGCCCCCCGAGATTGAGAGCAGTACTCCATACAACAGGGCGGATGAGACCCTTGAATAAACTGGAGTAACTGTGAAGAGCATAAAATGTCGCGAGTTCTAAAACGTAACTCACCCGTTCTCCTGTGAGGGAGTTCATGTCCCTGATGGAACCGATCTGTGATCGTGTGAGCGTTTATTTCTGTCTAAGGACATATTTTGTTGTGTATCGTTAAGCCGACCACGGAGCACAGGTATTTTATGCAGTTGTCAGAACGTAGCGTAGAAGAGATCGAGAGACACCGGCTATCGAAAGAGATCATATCGGCAGAGAAGTTAGAGAGTGTCTTTAGAGCGGGAATTTCTCGTAGATAAGTTGTTGGGTTAATTTAAAGGCAATTAAATTTTCGCAAGGTCATTGACCCTGGACGACTCGATTTCTCTACCCGGCAATTCTATTGTCTCCGGTGATCAGCGGGAGAATAGGCAGTACGGAAAAGATAAGACTGACGAGGCAATTCTAGACATGTAAGCAGAGAAGGGAAGCACAGTACAGATACTGGAGATTATCAGAGTTATAGAAGACGGGTCGTCTCGGTGGCAGATAATTTCCGCAGAGGGATGACTTCGGGTGATGCTGAGGACTGTGCAGTAACGATACAGCACGAGTTTAATGAAAAGACAGAAGTAGAAGCTAGGCTAGATAAAAAATTTGGACCCTGAGGAAACACATATTGACAGAAGAATGTAGAGAAGAAGTGGCCCCATCAAACACCAGCCGCAATATTGAGCGATTTGAAAGAAAGCTAAGACATAAGTAAGCAAAGAGAGGAGGAAATCCAAAGGAGGGGAGGCTTGGAGAGCAGTGACGCGTGCCAGTACCCGTCAAAGTGCTTTGAAATATGTCAAGCGCCACCTCGCAAGTCTCCCCGTAATTCCTGAGTGTGGCGAAACCATAAATCTGTAGAACTAGGAAATTGTATACACAAGTAGATTCCTCTTTTGATTCCGAAAGGCCGTACTGGCGACTCGGAAAGACGGGGGGAGATATTCTATATATATATTATAATATATGTATATATATTTTTATATATTAGTATTATTATGTGTAATATATATTATATATATATATATATATTATATATTTTCTATTAGTAACTATATAATATAGCTAATACGTATTTATCTTAATATTATTATTATATGGATTTTTTATAAGGTAGTATTTAACATATAGATTTTGTTATTTTTGACTACCTTATAGTGGAAAAAGTCGCTTCAACGCCTATTTTTAGCCCAAAAAAAAACAAATCAGTATGCAAAATTGCACACCCGCAATTTTTTTCGTTATGAAGTCTCGCTGTAATATAACTTTACTCTATTATATTATTATGATTATAATATATATATATATTATTATATATATACGTAGATGTTATATATATATATTAATGTATATACTAATATATACTATAATATTTTATATATATTATTATATATACTATATATCTTCTTCTATATATACTATAGATAGTTATATATAAGATATATGTTATTATAATATATATTATTATTATATTTATATATATATGATATATTAATTAAATATATTATTTATATCATTTATATATATATATAGTTATTATATATTAATATATATTAGGTTATATTGATATATATATATATATATTTATTAGCATTGCAATTTTTTATCTCTTCCTATATATTGGGTTTACATATTCGGGTTTGGTTTTTATTAATTTAGGGAGCTCTTTAAGCTAAGACATTTATTTTCTTTAACTAATACATTTATTTTAACAGAATCTCGGTCAGTAAGAAGTTCTTCCGAGCCTTCGTGAGGATATCTCCCCACCTCTTTCAGGGTGCTTAAACCCTGAAAGAGGTGAGGAGATATCCTCACGAAAGCTCGATTTTTCCAAAGAAATCTTAATAATAAAGTATTTGTAAAACACGTAAATGTCTTCAAGTTTAAAAAGATGTTTAGATACAATCCCAATAAGTGAATAAGGTTTAGAGGTAATTGCCAACTGAAATACTATATAGCCATAAATGTGCTAATCAAAAGAGCACCTGAATCGGTTATACTATATATTAGTAGTTATCTATTATATTCGATAGTATATATAGATATATATTATATAAAACTTGTATATTATTTTATATATATTATTCATATTTATAAATTAGTATATATTATGGGGTTATATTTATATATATATAGGGTAAGGTGATCTATTATATATATTATATATTTATATGTGATATATATATAATATATATACTATATAATTATATTAAATTTATTAAATAATATATATATAATATATATCATATATTTTTTTATTATCTCTTATATATATTATATTGTATATTATTATATATATTTTATTGATACGATATGGTTATTTACTATATATATATATATATAATATATTATATTATAATAATATATATATATATATATATATATAAATATTTATATATATAATTATATATATATATATAGTATATTATATCATTTATTGATATATATATAATTTGTTGAAAAGCTTAAATTGTCAAAACACTTTGACTTCATTCTGTCACACATAATTAACATATATTATTATTATTATTATTATTATTATTATTATTATTAATTATTATTAATTATAATATTAATTATAATATATTATGTATTATGAATTAGGTTATTATTATTATTATTATTTTATTATTATTCATATTATTTTTATTATTATTATTATTATTATTATTATTATTATTATTATTATTATTATTATTATTATTATTATTATTATTATTATTATTATTATTATTATTATTATTATAAGTATTATAAAAGAATAATAGGAAATGAATATGTCAATTAGCATTATAAGGTAACATTTAATAATTATTATTATTTTTATTTATGTGTATTAATTTATCTACCTCCCACATTAACTGCATGTGTGATTGTCAGTTGCCCAAATCGGAGGCTGTAGGCTATATTGCTATGTTCCATGCAGGTTGAGTCCAATTATTGCAACCCTTGACGGAACTTTCCATGAATTATTCTTCTCAAGTGATTCCCTCTCTCGCGTGTAATCATTTTCTTAATCCATACTAATCTTTTGCTATAGTAGCTCTTTACTCCACAACCCCCCACAACACCCTCGCAAGTTTGGGTTTGCCCCTTATTCTTCAGGCCTTACTGCACTTCGTGACTTACAATAAACCTCAACGCCATCTAATTAACTTCATTTGAGCAGGTGACCCATACCAACTTAGAACCTTATTCCCATCAGATCATTTCCCCTTTATCGGCACATATCCTTATCTTACATTTCGTAATTCTATTCAGTTCTCGTTGTCATCAGCAAATATCTCGTTAAGATTTTCATTTCTAAAACCTCAACTCTCTTTTTCATTTTAGAGTTTTAATGTTTACGCCCCACATCCTTACAGAACAGTTGGAACAAAAATATACGCTCAAACAATTTCATTTTTATCTTGCTTGGATTAATTTCATGTTTTCCATAATTCTTTAAGGCTACTTAATAATATTCTTTCATCCTCAGCAATTCTATGGTCAATCTTTCTTTTATGCCTCCGAAAGCCCCAATATCCATTCTTTAGCACCTAAAACCTGCAGTCTCTGTTAGGTTTTTCCCATTTACCTTTATGATATCCAACCCAGATTGGGAATCGTCTACTTCCTTTGGGTTTTGTACTAATTTTCATCACTTTACTTTTAGCAGGATTAATTTTTAATCCTTTTATTTGGCACACTCGTTCAAACTCCAGCACCAAATCACACAGGTTTTTCTTTTGAATCAGCAACCAACACAGTATCGTTAGCAAAAAATTAAAACTCTTATCCCCCAATTAACTCATGCAGATTCATATCAGATCCTTTCCCAAGTATACCCATATCTCTAACAACACTATATATAAAGATTTTAAACAGCCATGGAACATAACACAACCTTGTCTCTGTCCTATTCATACTTTAAACCACTCCCCTTCCCTCCTCTTAATCCTAACACATGCTCTACTTTACATTTAAAATGAAAATCACCTTTAGTAACAAACCATTTATTCCATAACTTTCTAATGCTCTCCACAACTTCCCTTTTTGCACCCTTTCATATGCCTTTTCCAAATTTGGAAAGCATGCTAACACGTTTTCTTCTATTCTGCAAACTTCACTGCCTGCATTTTCAAGGTAAACACCTGATCCACATTTCTAACCATCCCTAAAACCACACTGTTCCTCTCCAATCTGTTTCTTCTGATAGAGGTCGGGGTTCTCGCCTACGTAGCGGAACGACGGGGGAAGTCCCCCCCTCTGTCCCTCGCCTCCGTCGGCGCGAAACCTCCCAAGAAGGTATAAAAGCAAAAAAGAGAATATTTCTCACAATTATATTATATTAATCGACATTGGTCAACTTTTTGTCTCTCGAGAACCTTAGTCACTTTTCTGCGTCTTTCAAGTCAATTGCAGTAGCTCTGCACTTTTTACTAACTATTAATATGGAGTATAAATAAATTTAGATATAATTAATTTTTTTTGTTAATCTTTTGCATAAAAATGTCTCCTGATTTATAAAATGATAATATTATTTTCGTGTATAGTATAGTTTCTAGTTCACTACGCAAATTTTGTTATCATGTCTAAAAGGGATATACTTTGATTATCAACTGAAAATAGTATAAATTAGTATATTATAATAGTATAATAGGTACTATTATATATATATATAATATATATATATATTATATATATATTTAATCTATATAAATAATTATATATTATTTAAATTTCTATTATTTTTGATAAAGTAACTTATTACTTTAATTTACAAAGCTTCACTAATAGTATTATTTATCTATTATATTTATGTAACTATTATTATTATCTTTGCATTTATTTATTATTATTCTATTATTATTATAATTATTATTATTATTAATCTATTATTATTAAATTATAAGATATTATATTATTTATTATCGAAACAAATAATTATTATCATTATAGTATACTTATTATGTTATTGATTATTATATTGATATCATTATATTATTATTATTATTATTATTATTATTATTATTATTATTATTATTATTATTATTATTATTATTATTATTATTATTATTATTATTATTATTATTATTATTATTATTTTTTATTATTATTAATTTTATATTAATATTATTATTTCTAATAATTCCATTTTATTACAAAAAATTAATTCATTGATTTTAACTTTTTAATAAAATACTTTTAAATCAGTCTTAAAAAATAAGGAAAAAAAAAATAAAATTTATTATAGAAAGAAAATTAAAATTTGACTATTTTATAATTTCCTTTAGGAAGATAATTGTTACCGTCATAATTGAAAAAGTGTTTTGCCTTTTAAAATAGTTCTACTATGTAAAAATAAGTAAGAATTTTTTAAAATAACATTTACATTTGTAATTAACAATAACCAGTTGCTTTTAAAAATTTATTTATATTTATTTCATAATGCATTAATGAGTCGAAAAGGAATCAAATACCATCGATATCAATAAGTAATTTTGGGTTGATATAACCCTTAAAAAAAAAAAAAAAAATATATATATATATATATATATATATATATATATATATAATATATATATATATATATATATATATATATATATATATATATATATTAATATTATATAATATATATATTATAATGTTAATCATATATAATATTATATATATAGTCTATATATATGTATATTATATATATAACATATATATTATATATATATATATAATATACATATATATATATAATATATATATATATACTTTATTATAGTTATATAATATAATATAAATTGTTAATATATATATATATATATATTTATATATATATATTATATATATATATATATAATATAATATACAATATATATTATAGTTATAATATATATATATACTATATATACTATATATATATTGTACTATTGCCATAAAAATTTCAAATTGTTTCGTTAGGTGTTTACTACTTCTCGGACTATTAAGTTCGATTTGTATTAATAGTTAAGTCCGTTTTCGTTTTGCATTTGTGCTAACGCCGGATAAGAAACTCTTAATACAGTTTTAGCAACGAAATTTCGGGCATAATCGAGCCGATTGTTTACCAAAAATTGATCCAGTCGTTCTAACTCGGAGGCACGTGGTTTTTGGAATAAACAAAAATGAAAAAATAACAAAGTGTTTTTATACAAATATTGATCAACTATTGTGATGAGTTTATCGATTTGAGAAATTAGATCCTGTACAACGTCATAATTTCTAGTGAAATGAACATTTACATTTTTCGTGTATCATTTTCCTAAAATTTCGGTAAGCACGGGAAAGAGCAACCCTACAGAAAGAATTTAGGAAATTACTTAACGTTTCCGTTAGCATTTGACTAAATTTGTGCTAAATTGACAAGTAAACGTAACTGATTTTCTTCAGCATTTTCCTAAATTTCGTTACCAAAAGTGCAAAATCGAAAACGCCCTATATATATGACAATACTATTTTTAAATATACTTTTTTTATTTATTAAATTTATATAAAATGTAGAGTGGTCATTTAATTATATTCATGAATATTTCATAAATGGAATTATATTTTTAAATGTTAAATGTTTTGCAATGATGATGCAGCGTATATCTATGTACTTACATATTTCCTGTACAATTATTTTATTATTATTATTTTTTGTTGTGTTTTTATTTTGATTGAAATTACATATAATAGGATTACTTTTTTTGCTATCACGAAATCCTATAATAATAGTTATGATAATAGTAATTAATTAATCATAATATATAATTAATAATAAATCACAGTAATAGATAAATAATCCAATCAATAATAAGGGAATAATGATAACTAATGAAAAATAATATAATTTATAATGATAATTAATATAATCAATAAAAATAATAATAATAATAATAATAGATAATAATGAATTAATAATATTAATAATAAACTATAATAATATTAATAATAATTAATATTCATAATATTAATATAATAATAATAATAAATAAAGTAATAATTAAGTAATAATAATATAATAATAATAAAATAATAATAATTAAAAATAATAAATTAATAATGATATATAATAAAATATAATAAATAATTATGAGATAAGAATAACAATCATAATAATCTTAATAAGAATAAATAATATAATAACTAATAATAATAGTTAATATATAATAATAATAATATAATGAATAATAATAATAATAATAAATAAATAATAAAATAATAAAATAATAATAATAATAATAAAATAATAATAATATATTAAAATAATAATAATAATGAATAATAATAATAATAATAATGAATTAAAATATGATTAATGAAATAAATAATCACAATAATATAATAATAATAATAAATATCATATAATATAATATATAATATAAAGAAAATAATAATAATAATAAATATATATATGAATATATAATAATAATCAATAAGATAATAATAAAAAATAATAATAATAAATATATTCTAAATAATTTTATTATAATTTAATAATAATAATAATTAATAATAATAATAATAATAATAATAATAATAATAATAATAATAATAATAATAATAATAATAATAATAATAATAATAATAATAATAATAATAATAATAATATAATAATAAATACAATCAAAATAACTAAAATCCAATAATAAAATAATAATAATAATAATAATAATAATAATATAATAATAATAATAATAATAATAATAATAATAATAATAATAATAATAATAATAATAATAATAATAATAATAATAATAATAATAATAATAATAATAATAATAATAATAATATCCAACATCTTGTAAGAATCCGCAAAGAAAAAAATCACATGGTGTGATGTCGGGAGGGAGATCTGGGCGGCCAAGGAATTGTGCCTCAAAGGTCGATCTACCTGCTTTGAAATTTTTTTGTTTAGGGACCTGAGGAAGGTTTCGTCCCATCTTGAAACGTTATGTGCCCGGGGTTTGCAGTTCATCCAGTTGCGGAAAAGTAAAGAGCTCCAACATATCAAGGCATCCTTCGGAGGTCACTGTTGATTCATGGAAAAAGAATGGTCCAACCACCCTATCATGTAATAGAACATTCCACACATTAACTTTATTACAGTCTCTAATGTGCTCTGCTCTGATATGAGAATTTTTTTACCCTAATATGGGTACATTTTGCTTGTTTGTTTGTTTGTTTGTTTGTTTGTTTGTTTGTTTGTTTGTTTGTTTGTTTGTTTGTTTGTTTGTTTGTTTGTTTGTTTGTTTGTTTGTTTGTTTGTTTGTTTGTTTGTTTGTTTGTTTGTTTGTTTGTTTGTTTGTGTTTGTTTGTTTGCTTTGCTTGTTTGTGTGGTTGGTTGTTTGTTAAAATGTAATGTTGCCTCAAGAGAAAACATGATTCTTGTCAGGAAATCATCATCTGCGTCGATATTGTGAACCACAGCAATTATAAATTCCTTACGCATGACCATATCTTTATCTGTAATGTGTTGCAAGAGTTCCAACTTGAAGGGATAAAACTTCAAACGTTTACACAAGACTTCATTCACTGTCGAAAGAAGTATTTGTAACTCTAGTAACGAAATTCTCGTCGACTTGCGTGGATTGTGAAAAAGGGTCTGCAGAATGGACTCGACCTTTTCTCCAGACGTCGGGAACGCCCGCCACCTTCTTCGTATGCTTATCCTTGATGGAGGGTTTTATTGTAATTGGTTCTAAAATTGCAGGATATGGAATCAAGTGCCTGATTTGGTGTGTTAATCAGATAATGTGGTCCATTTTCCACGACTGTACTTTTTCCCTATTATTTTCCAATGTCTACTGCTGCTGGTCAATTTTAAACATTAAAATTAAAAAAAGATAAACGGTTTTAAATATTTGCTTTCGTTTCTCCACTTACATATTTCTAACGTCCGTAGCTACTTTGCAGCAGGTGTGTGGTGGTTTGGTTGTTGGTTGTGGTGTGTTGTTTTTATGGGGTGGATTTTCAGCAGTCAAAGCGTGAGTTCGGTACACTATCACGTGCACATGGGTTGGGTTTTTTCGGTCGTGTTGACACACACAGACAGGCAGCACTAACATTACACTGATGTTTATGAATAGAGTGTTCTCTTTATATTGGCAACATGCGAATTGAGTTCGTTTCACGACCTGTACAGTGATTTGAATGTGTTGTTGATGTGATAGTTGGTAGTAGTTGTTTTGAGAGTATGTTTCTCTGTCTCTCGTTCTGTCGTCCTCAGGTCGTCGTCGTTCTGTTGAGTAGTAGTTGAGTTGGTGTTGTGTTGGAGTATGTGGAGTGTTGTGGTGGGTATTATTTAGTATAGTTTAAATTATAGGTTTACAATGGCTTGAGTTATAGTTAGATGAGTAGTTATGTATATGTTAGTTATGTATAGTTGATACGTATTATAGTATTATTTGGAGGTAGGGTATATATATATAGTATATATTATATAGTATATATATGATATTTGATATATTGGTAATATATTTTTAAGATTGTTTTTTTCTATCAAAAGTCGAGAGCCTTCCTTAGATGGGTGAATAAGAGAGTAGATGGGTTCGTTGTAAGGACTTGTTCTTCCAGCATATTTCTGGATACATTTTCATACTTTGTGACATCTAAAATATAGTTAAAATTTATAATAATGACCAACTAAGAACATGTATGAATATATGATTAATAACAGTTAAAATAAGAACACTTTTATATATGATTATTATATATATTAGCATTGTATTGTTTAAGAGAATAGTTTTTAAAATGCTTATAAAAATAAGTAAGAAACCTGTTAACATTTAGGACAAACTTGACAGAAAACCAATTGCAAGGAGAACATTTTTTCTCAAATTATTTTATAGGGATTTTATTTGACAAGGCATGAATTGTATGTGTAATGAGTATTTATGGTATGGGTTTATTTAGATATGATTGAAAAGTGGGACTAGTTTGTAATATTTGTGCTGTACGATTCATTTTGTTGAGTATTGTTGGTGTGTATTTTCTGTTTGTATTTTCGACCGACAGGTCACAATGATTCTTTCGTCTGCGAAGTAAGAATTGATGTAGTTACCATGTAAAAAAATGGTTTGTGGTTGCAATGTCTAGTGCAATTGAATTTGCTATAGTATCTGGTGGGTAGAAATCTTATAGCTTTTGTTAAAGCGTCATTATAAATTGACAAAAACGCTTTTACTTCTAGAGATAACCGTATATAACGATGGTTGAGGGTTAGACTAGGGCGCAAGATAGCCCCAGTAAGGTGAAGTAGGCGATTTCCGACAGTGAAAGCTGAAATAAGCCTACACTCAAATGTTCGTGTGCCATACATTCAATTACCAATTAAAATTTATTGAAATAACATTTGAATAAATTTTAATTGGTAAATGAATGTATGACACACGAACATTTGTATGTGGGATTTCGGCCCCAACCCCGGACCGTGAGTGCTAAAAAAATGATAAAATGTTGCTTCAAGACTATAGGCATATGACAATTTATAATGGGACCCATCTCTCTAAATAGGTTAATAAATATAAATTTGGAGACCATAACCTTTTTAATGTTCTGCACTTATTTCGATTTTATTTATTTTTTCTTTGTTACAATCAGTTCAAACATTTAAGGAAGATATATTAAGGAGAGAAGAGGAAGAGAGAGTGAGAGAGAGAAGAGAGAGAGAGAGAAGAGAGAAGAAGAGAGAGAGAGAGAGAGAGAGAGAGAGAGAGAGAGAGAGAGAGAGAGAGAGATTTATTAAAAGGAAAAACAATTAGGTCCTTAATATATATAATATTACTATATATATATATATATATATATATATTTATATATATATATATATTATATAATATCTATATATATATAATATATATTATATATAATATATATATATATATAATATATATGTATAAGACATTATATATTATTATATATAATATATATATACTATATATATATATATATATATATATATAATAGTATATATATATATATATATATAATATATATATTATTATTCAATTATATATATATATTATATATATTATATATATTATATATTATATGTAGTATAAATCATATTATTATATATTATATAATATATTATATAATTATATATTATAAATATATGTTATATTATATATTATAAATATATATATATATATATATATAGTATATATAAAGTAATAATATTATATATATAGTCTATATATTGATATGTAAGCGCTCATACCGTCGTCAGCAGCTGAAATTACCTCTCCGTTGCTTTAAGGTTGAGAGGTCTCCCCATATACATTAAATGCCTATAATGTTCGCCTTTTCCTGTTCTGCGTTCATCATCACACATCATTCCTTCAGACGTACAACATCTTTCAGACATACCACCTTTTACCACATATCATACATAACACATACTTAATCACACTCTCTTACAAGACATCCCTATTCCCTTATATCCTGGGTTTGGCTGCCAACTACCGTCATTAGGAAGTGCTATAGGCCAAAGCCGTCGAGAATGTCGTGTGGCCGGGAAGCGGCCTTCTCATTCCTTAACGGCGAAAATGTCAATGACGTATGGGGTACATTGGAATGTCAGCAGGAATAAATGTTGAAGGAGAAAAGGAGAGGTGATGGAGTTTTAGAAGAGGCAACAAATTTGATTTGGCTCGCTGTGCACTGAACAAAAAGATGAAAGAAACGGTGAAAAGAGCGGTGTGGTGTGAAATGTGTTTATCTTGCTGTGGAAAGGAATGAGAGGGGAGAGAAAGAGTTGAAGTTCTGATGAGTGACTTGTGTTACAAGCTATGTATATTTTGTGTGTGAGTTACTAGATTTCTAATGGTTTCAGTTTAAGTTTTGAAAAGTTCAAGGTATGAGTGGTTGTAACAATTCCATGGTCCATCTGAGGGTAATGTGAAGAGAGTGCGATTTTCTTCTGTGATAATCTGAGTGATATTTTGGATGGGGTGAGTAACGAGCTTCAGGAAGATTGTTGTGTTAGGGTTTGATCTAGATGTTGAATAGCTGATCAAAATGGGGATGGTATAAATGCGCTTTGGAGTGCTGGAAATTAGAATGGTATGGAAGGTGATGTGACTTCTGTGAGAGAGAGGTATGTCTGGTAAGTAATACTTTTCTTTAAACACAAGAGCATTCAAAAGTATGTACTAAAGTTGGTGTAGGTATAGATGATATGTTGAAGTATGTGTTGGATTAAATGCATTCGGATTAGGAATGGATTATCAGATCAATTTTATTTTGTTGTTTCAAATGGAAAGTCTAAGTTAGTAAGTGGCATGGATGGAGAGGAAAAGGTGTAGAAGGAAGTAGGAAGAATAAGAGTGAGGAGTTAAGTGAAAAAAGGTAATAGGATAAGTTACTAGAGACGGCTTGCAAGTAAATCAGTTGAATAGAACAAGTTGAAATTGAACAAATATGGAAGCAAATGAACGAACGCTTAAGCAGCAAAAAAGAAGAATGTTGAAGTGCGATTACTAGGAAGTAAAAATGTTAACAGGGAGTGGTGAATGAAAACAGAGGTGAATGCAAAGCTGTTCAATGTTATAAAAGAAGCAGGTTGAATGTCTCAAAAAGCAATAGATGAGATTCAAAAGAATGACGTTTGAATTAAATAAGGAGTAAAAAGGAAATGCTAAAAGACGTTGCACGTAGAGGGAAAAAAGAGGTAAAAATTAACAGTTTGGAAGTGAGGGTGAATGGGGACATACAAGGGATAAGGAAGCTCTTCTGAAAGAACGCCAAAGGTTAAGAATGAGAATAAAGGGAATCTGCTAAAAATAATGAATAGGTGATGGTGCTTTCATAATGATGAATATGGATGCAAGAGGAGAGTGTGGAGGGAGTTCTTCGAAAATCTGCAAACATTGGCAGTAATGAAGGGGTGATAGTGACTGTGTGTGGGTTGATGGTGCAAGAAGAATAGGTATTTTGTGGATGAGGTCATTATTAAGGAGAAGAGGTAATGGGGTAGAGTGAAAAAGAATGAAGAATTGTGTAAATCTGCAGGGAATAGGTGAAATTACTGGGCGAAATGATCAAGAACTGGAGATGACATTGGTGGATTGATTGATTTGGAAATTGTGTAACAAAGCGTTTATGGAGGAAGTAAGGTACGAGGGATTGGAGGAGAGCAGTAACAGTACCGGCTTATAATAAGGAAGGACAGGATAAGGTAACGTACGAAATATATGGAGGAAGTTAGTTTTTATACCGTATATATATAATAATATTAATATATTAATAAATATATTATATATATATATAGTTATATTATAATAATAATATATATATATATTATATATATATATATAATATATAATAATATATTACTAGTATTATAATATTAGATATATATGAAGGTATTATAGTATATGTAATATATATTAGCTAGAATTAAAGATGAATAAAATAGAATTGAATTATGAATATAAAACTTGCGGGATTTTATGAGTTAGAGACTTCTGATAGCTATTATCAGGGTTTCGATGCATAGAGGCCTAGGCCAATAACTTGATCGACAACTGAAGAAGACGTGAAAAATAAACGAAATAAATTTACAAGTTGTTGATTTTCAAGAACCTGCAAATACCTCTTAAACAATTGTTACTGCTTATATCTTCATAATAATTTTTTTCTTACACCTGAAGACATCACAGTAAATAAAAAAAATCAAATTATATTCTTAAAGAATCGTTACCACAATCTTGGGTAAAGGACCAGTCAAATTTTTTTAACATTTTAATAATATAAATAGTTTACTAAAGACCGATTTAAGATAACTCTTAACGCTTCAAGATACTATAAATTTTAAATTAGAAGAAGAATATAGTAAGATTTTATCTACAATTGTTAATAAAGTTCTATAGAGTTATTATTATAAAAACTATTATTCACAAGTTTATTTCTTCGGTGGAGTTTCTCAAATGAGGTCTGCACAAGGTTTCTTCATCTCATTATTTCAGCGAACAGTCATGCTTACTTACAGGACTCAAAACAGACGCAAGTCTGGGAGGAAGACAAGCCAAAGTTCACGACGAAGTTGTAGGGTTGACGTTGCTTTGATTTGCGTGATAACCTTTCTAAACCATGCCTTGATTTCGGTGATACGCCCACTTATAACAATGCCTTGAATTTCGTGATACCGAGTCCTTCAACTAATGCCGCTTCGATTTCGTGAGAAGACCGCCTGTAACAATTGCGCTTCACTGTCGTGAAGACGCCTTAACGAACTAGCCTTGAATTTTCGTGATACCTTAAAATGGCTTGATTTGTGATATGACGAACCCTTAACAAGGCAGACGTCAAGAAATGCTCTTTGATTTCGGGTGGATACGCTCTGCAATGGCCTTGATTAGTCGTGCATATCCTCTGCCAATCCGACACATGACATCAACGGATCTCCGCGTTTAGTAACACGGAGCGAAATTAAAGGATATTATCTATGTGAGCCTAACGTTGGTTCAGATATTTCAGAATAATGAAAGATACGCGTAATGTTGTTCAACGGGCCCGATCCCTTATTATTATTGAATTATTATTATTATTATTATTATTATTTATATTATTTATGTGTAACACGAGTATTATTATTTTATTATTATTTTATTCATTATTATTATTATTATTATTTAAACATATACAGTGACTTCACACATACTTCTAAAGAGTTCGTTGAATAAGACTAAGAACAGATATAATGCTTTCATCTTATACTTCGCCGTAGAGAAAATGCCTATTTCCACGTTCACTCAGGAAGGGTGTCACTAGCATTCCCGAAACCAACTCTAAAAGAGCTGGGCTTACAGCCATCCTGTGTTCACAAAGGAGTAAGATTTGTCCACCTTAGCTCCTCAGAAGTCGCTTACTTCGGATTCTCTTATATTCTTTGAAAGCTAAGAAAGTTATTCCCGTCAGGCATATCTTTCAGGCACTTAAAAGCTTTCTTGAACTTGTGCATTTGCAGATATTTCGCCTCCGAACTCAGAGGCACATGCTCTCAGAGTCAGGTATTGAAATTAATTGTGGAGCGAATGGAGAGAGAGCAGAGAGAGAGAGAGAAGAGAGGGAAGAGAAAGAGAGAGAGATGAGATGAGAAGAGATGAGAGGATGATATTATAATTTTTTGTTAAGTAATGTCCATCTATTTATATATAACGATATGTTTATATGGACAAAAAATTAAGAAAGATTTAAATAGCGAGAATTTTCTGTTTTTTGGTCTTTTAAAACGAACTTTCAGACGTATTTGTGGTCACTTTATGATGTTGAATTTTAAATTTTTTTTTTTTGAGCTTAATATATATTATAATAATGATTGTTATTTCACAAAGTTAATTAAAGTGTATTTTCTATTATTCATTATTATTAATTATTTATTATTATTGATTATTATTACTTCTTATATATTATTATTGATTTATTATTATTATATTATTATATATTCATTAATATATATATTATTATTACTATAATTTTAATTATTATTATTATTATATTATTATTAGTTTTATTTTATTATTATATTATTAGTAGTAGGTAGTGTTAGTAGTAGTAGTAGTGTAGGCTTTCGTCGTTATGATTGAAAGTACGACGGATGCAACAAATGAGTAGTATGTATGTTGCTAGAAATGTACATAATCAGTTAGTAGTAGTGATGGGTTATTATTATTCATTTTATTGATTATATTATTATATATTATATATTATTACATTATTATTCATTATGATTATTATTATTATTATTATTATTTATTATTATTATTTTATTATATTGATTTATTATTGCTTATTAATTAGTTATTCGATGGCGTGAATAATTATCGGCGTCATTTAGTTATTTATTTAATACCATTAGTGGAGGCAATGATTAATATTTGGTCATTTTATGATTGCAGGGAGTCGAGCTTAGGACCCAGCTTAAGATTGGATCTAGAGACGAAGTCAAGTCCGAAAAAAGGTCGAGTCCAGAGGTTACAATTAAATATTGAGGCCAAGGCTACAACTAATTGCCAACTAAGGTTACGACCAAGATTAAAGGCCAGGGTTGACCTTAATTCAGTCACTGGGACTAACACCGAGTTGCGGAGTATTACTAAAATCGAAAAAAACATACAGGTTACGTCTCGCATTGGATCAGGCTGATTCATATACCCAGGATTTGCCGAAGGATTTAACCTGATCAACCACTATAATAAAGTCAAGGTTGGAAGGAAAAACGACGCAGTACGGAAGGAGTAAAAGGCATCTTCCGAAAGGTTACCGTCTGAACAACGACGTGTTAAAGGAAGTATTACTCCAATACAGTTGTAAATAAATTTGATTTGTGAATAATAAACGGAATTCAGATTTATATTGCTCATTGTATATTTTCTTAATAAATATTATTGATATACGGTATTTAGCTTAGGTAGTAATAGGGTATTAACGGATTAAGTTTATTAACCATAGGTAGTTAGGATTGTTGAAACAAAACTTATTTATTCCTATTATTTATTATATATAAAGAAAAGCCAATATTCGTGTCTCTCAATCCCTATTGTCTCTTATTTCACCATAACAGAAAAGGTCCCTGTAAAGGAACGAAAACCTTGCCTCCCTTAAGAAAAGGAGACGTAATAAAGGAACAAGACAAATAAACGATTTATCATTACACTGGTGGCTCGTACAAAATTTGCAGTGGACCAATCACCGGTGGTGAACGAAAAATGAGGACAATAAAGAAACTAATAAAGGTAAAGAACATTCTGTCTTAGTTCTGATTTTTTGTTAAGACAAAATAATTTTATATATATTATATTATAAGATTATTATATGATATATAATTATAATATATATATATATTATTATAATATGATATATATATAATATTATATATACTATATATATAATTATTATAATAGTAATAATTATATAATTTTGTATTTTTGTGACATAATTGAAATTTTTTTTGTCTCTATTTGTTCAAAACATAATCTGGTTATCTTTGTAAAATCAGTAGGAATCAATAATAGGTTTGTTAGTATCTTGTGCAGTTGTGATAAGATTTTGTTGGAATCCTTCGGGAGGAAAGTTTATAATCAGAATTCTTATTTTCTCTTTTTTACTTTTTGATATATTTTTGTTGAGCGTGATTTTTTTTGCTCTTTGTTCAGGTTTGCTGAAATTGCTAAGGAAGAAGGAGATAGGACGAAATATTTTTTTTCTTCTTTGGAAATTTTCACGGTCGATTGTAGCAAAGAAAGAGTCCCAGATCATTTGAGCGAACTTATAAGGGAAAAATAAGGAGAAGAAATCTTGTGTTTCTTACTCTGGTTTTGAGAAATAAAGATATTTTTTTTGGTATATTATATGATTAATATATAAATATAGATATTATTTTTAATAATAGTTTTATACCTTATAGGTTCTAATTAATACAATATTTTAGTTTAGTTTATATATAACTTACTATATATATATTTTATATTATATATATATAAAGTATATTTTGTGTGTTGGTTGTCATTACTTATTTTTTTTCCTTACTTATTTTAAATGGACCTTCCGTAAACGGAAGCAAGGGTGTAGGGTTAATATGGAAGAAACTAAGCAGCCTACCGAGGAACTGGGTGCAATTGGGTTACTTGGAAGGGTTCCAAGTTGCCATAACAAAAGATGAAAATTTGGATATTGATCGAAGTATGACAGTAAACTGAGAGGGAAATAGCTCAGGCTTTGACAATTAGAAGAGGACTCACACGTCCAGAAGAAGGATCGATAGTCCGCAGGCAGAAGAAATGAGGTAATAAGAATGTTACCAAGTACAGGACAAAAGAACTGACCTACGAGCGAATCTTAACATAACAATAGACGTGAGGATCAGAAGGATCAGTGCTAACAAACATTGAGGAGGTTGACCCGTGATCACAAGTGTTTAGAAAAAGGTATATACGCAAAGAAGACACAGTTATGAAACAGATGAGGAACAGTAGTCAGCAGAGGGTGCAACAAGTGTGCCATTTGATGTGAATGAAATGAGCATTTGCAGCGAAATAAGGCCAAGAGGGAAGAATAAGAAAGGAGAAGGAGGCGCGGAAAGAAATATATCTTCGACGGGAGAGTTCTATCGCGGAAGATTGGCAGAATTAGAAAGAAGCTGAGACGTAGAATTGGAATCACGGGAGGATAAAATGCTCAACAAGATTAGTGGAGAGTTGGAAGAGTTAGGGTGTGGACCCCTACTAAGGCAGTGAGAAAATATTTATCCTGTATGCCGGTGAGATTGATGGGAAGTATGAAGTCCATCTTAGGAGGAGTAATATTAAGGCGTGAACCTTTGAATATGGGAGAGGAAAGTTCAAAAGTTTGGAAGGCTTTAGTAGAGATATGAACGATACTGCAAAGGAAAAACTGGGTTAATAAAGATAAGCAGTCGTTGGGCAGCATAGAACTTAGAATTTCTTAGAAGGTCGCGGTACTAAGCGAATATCTTAGGCTTCTATATGAGCTAAGGTCAAATATAGTTAACACTATCGAGTGGCTGAGATTGAAAGTTTGTGTAAGGAGGAAAAAGAAACCGAGCAAATAGACTTACAAAAAGAGTTTTGGAAGTTGGAGATGTGGAAAAATGAAAAAAGTGCTTAGTTTGCGTTAAGACTAAGGTTCAACACTATATGTAGGCCCAGCACACTATACGAGGAACTGAATAGGGGAAAAAGACGATTATTAAACAAAAATCAATTCACCTGAATTGTTTATACGAAAAGAGGACTAAGAAATGTCAAAATAAAGATGGGAAAGCTGAGAAAGCAAAGCAGTAAAGTATGCGAAAGATGTGCTAAACTGGGCACAGGAAGATGATCAGCTAGACGACCAGGAGGAGGAATCAAAAGATGAAGGGATACCAATATGGGCCACAATAAATGAAGAGGCCAACAGAAAGACCACATACGCAGACAAAGTACGTTTTGGAAGGCCAACATATCAACAGAATACAAATACAAGGGAATACACCAGGCAAAATAACAACAGATATAACAACGAAGAAAAAAAGTGTTATTGGTGCAACAGGGTGGGACATTTCAAAAGAGAATGTCGAAAATATAACGGGTGGTGCTTAGGATGTGGAAATAACGAACATCAGACTGCGGAATGTGGATTAAGAAGAGGGTTCAGACAACAAGAACAAGGTTACAGAAGACAGGATCAACAGGATATGGGTGGACAAAGGCAGAATGAGAGGAAACCCATTGAAAAAAAATGCTTTTTATGCAACGCTATGGGACATTGGAGGGATACTTGTCCACTTCAGGAACAAATAGAAGAATCAATAAGGGTACAAAAACAAGCAAATTCGGGAAACGAGGTAGCTCCAAAAATTAACCCGGCCAATCAGGTGGCGTGCAAAGGGTATTCGAGGATGATGATAAGGAACAAGAACGTGGTGAAAGAAGAAAAATACTAGGACATTTACAATTGAAGCCATTAGGTAAAGCCAAGGCATAAAAAGAGATACAGGATTCAAACGAGTATTTAGTGGAGGAACGGCCACGCAAACAGACAGATCCCATGCAGTCTCCCTATAGCCTAGTGCTCTCTTGGATTGGGTGGAATTCAGACACCAAGAGGAGCAATGAGGAACATTGATTTACAAAGGTTTGGAAGAGAGTATAAGTTCCTAATGACAATTACAGCATGAGGCATGAAGCGTCTCAGACGCCACTGAGGAAAGGAGAAAAGACGAGGAAGCCACAGGAAGTGTAGACTTTGGTACAGGCGAGAGGTATCACAGCTAAAGATAATTCATGTTAAACGTATTTGAATATCTCTTTATATTCTAGGTCCACTTCATGGAGGAATTGAAGGGAAGTTGGTGGAGGATCCTGAACAGATGATGGTTGCGCGATCGGAAGGAACAGGGAGGAACTCGACAAATCGGAGACTTGCAGCATCGACCAAATGACACGGTCAGAGCGGTCAAGCTCAGATCTTCCGAATGTGCAGAAAAGCAGGTATGGAGTACGAAGGAAGGGCTGAGGAGGAGAAGCGGCATCTATTGAAAACAGGTAAGATTGCTATGGCTTGTTGTACTGTTATTATGTATTTTTTTTTTTGCCATTATGTCTGTTTTTTTAGAATTTCTTTAAAGAAGATTGGCTTTCCAGATCTGAAGGGTGAGTAGTGGTCCACGAGTCGATGAACTCGTGATCATCAATTTAATAAACCTCTAATTTGTAGAGCAGAAAACTATTCCAGCTGAAAAGGAAATCATTGATTCTTAAAAACGTTAAAGTGAGGCAGTTCCATCTGAATACGAGGCTTGAAAGAAAGTGTTAAGAATTCCTAAGGATTTATTACTGATTGTGATCTGCCAGCTTTATAAGCAGCATATTATAACGTTGTGGTTACCGAGCTTGTTGATTGGAGAGCTATTTGTACAAAATTGGTCATGTATACTTGTATAATAAATATATTTACGATAGGGTTAAATTTAAAAAGGCGGATAAGATTATTGGCGTGCTGTTTGGTTAACGAAATGACGTTCAGAAAGTTTAATTAGGATAATGCAGTATTAAGCGTAAATTAAATGGGATATTGTGGATTCGATTAAGCTAGAATATTAATTGGAATTATGAGAAGATTAGCGAGAAAAGTACCAGTGTAAAATTTATATATATAGGATTTTAGATAAAAAAGACAATGAAATTAATAATTAGAAAGTGACTATGATAAATAGAAAGGTTAAGAGCAAAAATAACGCAGTAATTTATAGGTATAAATTCGGCAAGATTAGCTGGAAAGGTTTAATGAGGAATTATATATATTATAGTATAGTAGTATATATATATATATATAATTATATATAATATATAAGTACTAGTATATATATTATATATAGTATATATATATATAATAGTATATACAGTAATTATATATATATATATACACTTATTATCTATATTTAATATATAATATATATATATATATATATATATTCTATAGTTTTATTAATATAATAATATACTATATATATATGTTAATAATATAATTTATATAATATATATATTATATATATGATATAATATATATTATACTATATAATATATATAATATATATATATATATATATAAGTGTGTGTGTGTGTGTGTGTGTTGAGTGGTGTGAGAGTAAGTCTGTATGTGGGTACGGTTTGTTTGTGTACGTGTTGCTGTAGGCGACCTGATCCGTGCATGGTTAAAAACACATACAAATGTTAGTAGATAAGGCTTTTAAGATATGGGAGGCCTAGCATTTGAATGGAAGGGGCCCTGAAGTAGCAGAGGGATTTACAACTCCTAAACGAGGTAAGAAGATCTATTGTTATTATTATTATTATATATTATTATTATTGTCTATATATTATTATTATTATTATTATTAGTATTACATATTATTATTGATTATTTATATATATGAATGAGTAGTAGTAGTAGTAGTAGTAATAGTAGTAGTGTAGTAGTAGTTTCGTCGCTATATGATTGCAACGTACGTACTGGAATGCACAATTTAGTATCTGTGCTTGCTGAGAAATGATACATACAGTCAGTAGTAGGAGTGATCGAGGTTTAATATTATTATCCATTGATTATTATTATTTTTTAATTATTATTATAATTAAAATATTTTATTATTATTATTATATTATTATATTATATTATAATTAATTTATTTTTTTTTTTTTTTTTTTTTTTTTTTTAATTTTTTTTTTTTTCTTTTTTTTTTTATTATTATATTAATTGATTATTATGATTATTATCATTATATAGATGTTATTATTAGTTATCCGAGGCGTGAAATTAAATTATCGGCGCTCATTTATTATTTATTTTAATACATTAGTGGAGGCAATGATTAATATTTGGTCATTTTATGATTGCAGGGAGTCGAGCTTAGGACCCAGCTTAAGATTGGATCTAGAGACGAAGTCAAGTCCGAAAAAAGGTCGAGTCCAGAGGTTACAATTAAATATTGAGGCCAAGGCTACAATTAATTGCCAACTAAAGTTACGACCAAGGTTAAAGGCCAGGGTTGACCTTAATTCAGTCACTGGGACTAAAACCGAGTTGCGGAGTATTACTAAAATAAAAAAAAACATACAGGTTACGTCTCGTATTGGATCAGGCTGATTCATATACCCAGGATTTGCCGAAGGATTTAACCTGATCAACCACTATAATAAAGTCAAGGTTGGAAGGAAACTTATCGGAGTACAAAAGGGGTATAAGGTATCTTCCAAAGGATTACCTTCTGGACAACGACGTTTAATTAAAGGAAGTATTACTCCAGTACATTTGTAAATAAATTGAATTTATAAATAGTAAACATAATCCGGATTTATATTGCATTGTATATTTTGTTACGAAATAATATTGGTATATGATATTTAGCTTTAGGTAGTAATAGGGTATTAATAAATTAAATTTTTAACCATAGGTAGTTAGGATTGTTGAAACAAAACTTATTTATTCATTATATTTATTATATATATAAAGAAAAGCCAATATTCGTGTCTCTCAATCCATATTGTCTCTTATTTCACCATAACAGAAAAGTCCCTGTAAAGGAACGAAAACCTTGCCTCCCTTAAGAAAAGGAGACGTAATAAAGGAACAAGACAAATAAACGATTTATCATTACACTGGTGGCTCGTACAAAATTTGCAGTGGACCAATCACCGGTGGTGAACGAAAAATGAGGACAATAAAGAAACTAATAAAGGTAAAGAACATTCTGTTTATATATAAATATACTATATGATATATAAGAAAAGTCAATGTCTCTCTCCTGAATATATATATATATATATAATATACCACAAGTATTTTTAAATTTACATTCTTATTTATATAATATATATATATATATATATATATATATATATATATATATATATATATATATATATAGAGTATATATATATATATATATATAATATATATATATTATTATACTATATTTAATATATATCTATATATTATATATAATATATGTATATATAGTATATACTATATATATGTTAATATATATATATTATTATATGATAATATATAAGGTCAAGTGGTACGAGACCCACCCGCTCACAAGAAGCTGCCACAGTGAGCTGAAAATGATCTAACAAATGGGCTGGCTTGGCTACAGTACATATGTGTCACATTTAAGGAAGGATTGAATAGATATATGAATATTCAGTCAGTCAAAAGTAAATAAAAACTAATAAGTGTTTTCTTGCATTCATAGAAGTAGTCCTAATATAGACAATAACAAGATTAATATTAGGTTTGAGAATATTCCTGCTCTAGAGAAACAAGAAAATAGATTACTGTTAATATGCGGGTAGATTCGGATAGATATGGGCAGTGATGGGGCACGGGGTACATGAAAATTGGTTGGGCGATACCGGTAATCGGTACTGTTCGAAATAGCTTGGGCGATACCAGTACTCGTACTTTTGTTGAACAAGCGTTTTGGGAGCGATACGGTACTCGTACTGTATCGCCGGTACAGTCGATGCATCGTTATACATTTTCATACTCATGTGGAAAAACATACTGTAAATGGAATTTCAATAAATAGTTATAATATTACTATAAGGAAAATAGATTTATGTTGTTTTCTGTGCTATTATATATATATATGTATTTATCTATATATAGTGATATATATAATAGAATCATATATATATACTATATTATATATATAGTAATAGTATATATAATATATTATATATATATTTATATATATATATATATAAATATATATATACAGTTGGCGTTATGCAGAAGTTATTTTTTTCGGGGGGGGCGCGACAAACATGTTTTTATATAATATATATATATAATATATTATAGTATAGTGTATATATATATATATTATATATAATATATATATATATATATATATATAATATATATATATTATATATTATATATGATATTATAAATATATTATAATAGTATATAATATATTATATATAAGTGGGAAGGACCACAGATAGACCTCTTCTTAAGCAAAAAAATGAATAACTATTATAATAATTACTAAAATCATCTACCTGGTAAATTGTTTACTTTAAATCGCCGGAGCATGATGAGGGGCAAATTCGAGATAGACATCTTCAGTTTTTGCAATATTTGATCTATGTAGACGGAGGGCAAGGTCAGTAAGGCTTTCCCTCTCCAATGAAGTAATTTTCCTCAAATAGCTTTTTCCGGGAGTCTTAATGGTTAAAAAGCTTCTTCGTACTGAAGCAGTAAGTCACGGGTAAAATTGCCAGTATTTTGAAACAGAGAGTAAATATTTGGAATTGTGCGAACTGCAAACAAGAATAGACGAACTATTTTTTGTTCGTATGTCACATTACAAATTTTACATCTCGTTAGACAAACATGCACTTTCCGTGTCTACTGCTTCGTAGAAAGAGCTTTTTTAACATTAAGCACTTCCGAAAAGGCTACTTGAAAATACTATGGAGGAAAGCCATTACTGGACTTGCCCGTCCTCTACATACATCGAAATATGACAAAAACTGAAGATTTATCTCGAATTTTGCTCCCTCTCATGCTCGGCGATTAAAGTTAACAATTTAGCATATATTCGTTGGTTAGTATTTATATAACTTATTTAATTTTTTCTTTAGAAATTTAATAGTTTGGCTTCTTTCACTTGATAGTATATACTTATATGTATATAGTATATATTATGATAATAATATTTAATGATATAGTAATATATATAATTAATATATATATATATATATATATATATAATATATATTAATATATAATATATATGTAAGAACGATTTTTGTCTGGCCCCCCCGAAAAAAAATTCTGGATACGACACTGTAATATATATAGATATATATATATATATATATAATATATATATAGAATAAATTATATTTATATATAATATATAGTATATATAATATATAATATATATAATAATATATATTATATATATATATATATAATATATATATATATATATAAAATGAGCACAGAACAACATAAATCTATTGCCTTATAAGTATATTATACACATTATTGGATTTCATTTAATCAGTATGGTTTTCCACCATATAAGAAAATGTATCGATGTATCGAGATGTACTGGCGATACAGTACCGAGTACTGGTATCGCCCAAACGCTTTCACAAAGTACCGAGTACTATATCGCCAACGCATTTTCGAAGTAGCCAGATGTACCGGTATCGCCCAACCAATTTTCATGTACCGTGCCCATCACTGCCCATATCTTATCCGAATCTACCCATATTAACAGTAATCGTCTATTTTCTTGTTTTTAAGGGTGTATAAAAATATTCTTCAAAATATTAATTTTTTTGTTATATTAGGAGCCTTATTGGGGACTCTTCACTCAATTTCTTTTTATTTGCTTTTGACTGACTGAAATATTCATTTCGCCCATTCATCTTCCTTTGACATTTGAAATATTGTATGTGCCAAGGCCAGCCCATTGTGTTGATTTTTCAGCTCAGTGTGGCAGCTTCTTTGTGAGCCGTGGTGGGTTCTGTACATTGACTATATATATATATAATACTAATATATAATAAGTAATTATATAATATATATATAATATATATAGGTAATATAATATATATATTATTATATAAGTAGTAAGTTTATTGAAAAAATTTATTAATAAAGAGGGGATTAGAAGAACAGTTTTAAATTTTATGGTAAATATTAGGATATAAGAATTAAAATTTATTATATATATAAAACTATAGTATTATATTATATATATTTATAGTTTTGTATAATTATAGTATAATAATATAATATATAATATATATATATAAATATATATATTATTATATATATATATAATATAATATATTATAATATTTAACACTATATATATACTTATATATATATATAGTATCTTATATATATATATAAATATATATATATATTATATATTATTAATTAGTTATATAATATATCAGCGGAGACTCCAGTAACTTTTTACTTATCATATATAATGTATCAATATATATATACATAATACTATAGTATATATAATATAGTATAATATATAGTATATTTTATGGTTAAATATGACAGTATTTATATATTATATAAATATATGGTGCTAATTTTTAGTCTTGGTAGTTATGACGATTAAAAGGGAGGCAAGGTTTCGTTCCTTTACAGGGACCTTTTCTGTTATGGTAAATGAGAGACAATAGGGATTGAATACACCAGAAACAAGCTTTTCTTTATATATAAAAAAATAATGAATATAAGTTTGCCTTGAGAATGAGAATATATGGTTAAAAAACTTAATCCGGTAATTCCCTATTACTACCTAAGTTGCTAAATTACCGTATATCACTAATACTTATTAAGAAAATATACAATGAGCAATATAAATCTGAATTCCGTTTATTATTCACAAATCAAATTTATTTACAACTGTATTGGAGTAATACTTCCTTTAACACGTCGTTGTTCAGACGGTAACCTTTCGGAAGATGCCTTTTACTCCTTTCGTACTGCGTTTTTTTTCCTTCCAACCTTGACTTTATTATAGTGGTTGATCAGGTTAAATCCTTCGGCAAATCCTGGGTATATGAATCAGCCTGATTCAATACGAGACGTAACCTGTTTGTTTTTTTCGATTTTAGGAATACTCCGCAACTCGGTTTTAGTCCCAGTGACTGAATTAAGGTCAACCCTGGCCTCTAACCTTGGTCGTAACCTTAGTTGGCAATTAATTGTAGCCTTGGCCTCAATATTTAATTGTAACCTCTGGACTCGACCTTTTTTCGGACTTGACTTCGTCTCTAGATCCAATCTTAAGCTGGGTCCTAAGCTCGACTCCCTGCAATCATAAAATGACCAAATATTAATCATTGCCTCCACTAATGGTATTAAATAAATAACTAAATGACGCCGATAATTATTCACGCCATCGGAATAACAATTAATATATAATAATGAATAATATTATAATTATAATTATTATAAATATAATAATAATACTTTTATTCCCGTTAACCTTATCAGATAATTAATAATAATAATAATATAATATAATAATTAACCTATCACTACTACTAACTGACTATGTACATTTCTAGCAACACACATACTACTCATTTGTTGCATTCCAGTCATACTTTCAATCATAACGACGAAACCTAATAATAATACAGATATGGATATAATACTACACTAATAATAATAATAATAATAATAATAATAATAATAATAATAATAATAATAATAATAATAATAATAATAATAATAATAATAATAATAATATAATAATAATTATAATATAATAGAAATCTGATTTAACTTACCTTCGACACATTGTAATGATTCGTTGTTGCCACTTCCTCATGTGGGCTACCATCTCTTAAAAGGTTCCTTATTTACCGTTTGTAGTGTTTAACACATGGCACGTGATCATGCCTACACACACACCGTACATAAAAGTACCCACCATACAGACTTCACACAACACACCACCCAAGAAATCAGAGTATAAGAAAATCCTATTATATATATTATATTAATATATATATAATTATATATATATATATATATAAATTTAATATATATATATATATTATTATATATTAAATATATTATAATATTATATATTGTATACATAATACAACATATAATATATATAATTCCCTCATAAACCTTTCCAGCTAATCTTGCCGAATTTATACCTATAAATTACTGCGTTATTTTTATAACTTTCTATTTTATATGTCATTTTCTTTATATAATTTCATTGTCATTTTATCTTAAAAGGTCCTATATAATAAATTTACACTGGTTTTTCTAATCTTCATAATCAATAATATCCTAGCCTTAATTAACGAATACAATTCCAATATTTACGCTTCATCACTGCTAAGTCCAATAAACTTGAACGGTTATTTTGTATAACAAAACATGCACCCATAAATTTATCTCCATTTAGTATTTTAACCTATGTAAATTATTTTATATATACTAATAAACATACACTTTTGAATTAACTTCTAACTCATCACACTGTTAGACACAAGTTATAATAATGCTTCTTATATAAGCTGGCATCACAATCAGTATAAAATCCATTGAACTTAAACTATTTCTTTACAGCCTGTATTAATGCGCTTTATTGAACTTTTAAAAGAATCATGAGTTCCTTTTTCAGCTGGACATAGTTTTCTGCTCGTACAAATTAGAAGGTTTATTAAATTAACGACACGAGTCATCCGACTCGTGACACTAATCACCCCTTCAAGATTGGAAACCCAATCTTTTAAGAAGGGAAGGTATCCCATAAAAAAAACAGACAATAATGGCAAAAAAAAAATACAATAATAACATAAACAAGAGTAGCAATCTTACCTAGTTTCAACTAGATGCCCTTCTCTCCTCAGCCCTCTTTCGTACTCCAATACCCTTTTCTGCACATTCGGAAGATCTGGAGCTGACCCTCTTGACCGTGTCATTGGTCGATGCTCAATCTCCGATCCTTGTCGAGTTCCTCCATGTCCTTCCGATTCGTCAGTCAACATCATCTGTTCAGGATCCAGTAGGTAAAGTCGGAGTACACCCCACGAAAATATAAAGGGATTTTTAAAATAACTTTTACATGATTGTTAACTTATTACCAAGTTACCTTCCCTGGGCATTCCTCTTCTTCTTCCTAGTGGCGTCTGAGACGCTTATGTCTTATGGTTGTAATTTGTCATTAGGGGATCTTAACTCTCTTTTCAAACTTTGTATTTAAAAATTCCTCATTTGCTCACCTTGGTGCTGAATCCCACCCAATCGAAGAGATCACTAGTGGTCATTGGGGATGGCAATAGGATCTGCCTCTGTTTGCGTTGCCTTTTCCTCTCCTAAATACTCCGTCTGAACTCCGTTTGAATTCCTATATCTCTTTTATGGCTTGGTCTACCTATGGCCAATTGTAAACAGGTCCTATCGTTTTTTCTTCTGGGGAGAGGTTGTGTATCCAACTGGGAGTAAAGCGAGCGATACCCGATAGGCTTAGCGATAGAAAGGCATAGCGGATAAGTCGCGTTGAGTTATGCTCGGTTCCGCTACGCAACGTAGATGCGTACTTACTCCGTACCTATAGTATTTATCGAGGCGGCTAATGGATCTACACACAAGACACTCTCCCTGCCTCGCGATTCATATTTACTCACGTATTCTATTATGTACTTTGGAATTACTTTTGCTTATAATTATTACTATAATACTAGGCAATAATCTACAATCATTCACATTCATATCATTCAAATATACTCATAGCTAGTTACTATATCATTTTATTAATATATATTATATAATAAATAGTAATATATTGATTATATTATATATATTATATATATATTATATATATAAATATATATATTATATATATGATATATAGTAATATATATATATATATATATATATAATATATATATGGGTTGGAAAAAACATGTTTTTTAAAAAAAAACCAAAAACCATTGGTTATTTTTAATGAATATTAAACATATTAAACAAGGTGTTTGTGTGTCCAGCTCTTGATGACCATTATTGACTGACAGTAAGTACCCTGTACCTCTCAAAAGAAAAATGTAAACATATATTGAAGGTAGTATATGATAGGACTTACCTGTGCATGCAGTTCGAGCGTAAAGAAAAAACAATATCTCGTAATGTCTGCTTTCTGTTGATACTTACCTGTACATCTGGCTAACTCAAAAGAAAAAGTAAAGTAAAAGGGAGGGGTTGTTATTTTATTCGGTTCTTTTATAAAAATATATTTATGATAAATAAAGAATGTTAACTCTTTTAACTGAATATATTTATTCCACAATAAAATAACACTTGAAAACTATTATATATTCATTATCAATTCAAACATTGTTATTTATGGTCGAAATTACTTAATTAAACTTACAAGGTAATTCACTTGCCTGCATATTTAAATGTTATGCTGTTTTACTTAATCACACATTTGCATCCACTAATTCCTCTTATATATTTTTGCATGTCCTGTATAATATTTGCTGCTTTTTAATTTGGAAAAACCTTTGTTTTACGTCAACATATATTATTGATCTTTTGTATATAACGAACTTGATTCTTATGTTATGTTTAATCCAAAAATGATACTCGAAATTTGATTTGAATCAATTATAGATCAATAGAGCAATAGATCAAGGATGAACAGGAGGGTGGAGGGATGGCAGTTTGATTTACTGATTTACTGATTTAGGGTATGTCAAACGTTACAATTTTAGTAAAACTCTTGACCTAATCACTAGATCAAATGTTCAATAGATCAACCTAGATCACAATCTTGGTCTCACGAGGGTGTGTGGACTTGTGAGTTGATTTACTGATTTCTGATTTAGGGTATGTAAAACGTTTAATTTTACGTATAAAAACTTTGATCCTTAATCCAATACGATCAATAGATCAATCACTCATATCGTTCCAATAGATCAACTAGATCACAAACTGGTCAGGAGAGTGGGTGGATGGTGGTTTTGATTTACTCTGATTTACTGATTTAGGTATGTAAAACATGACATTTTAGTAAAAAATTTGACCCTCTAATCATTACATCAATAGACTCATAGATCAAATAGTTCAATAGACTCCATATGGATCACGAGATCGGACAGATATGCGGCTTGGGTTGGCTTGACTCTTAGTGATTTACTGCTTAAGGGTAATGTAAATATTGGGGATAAATATGAGTAAACAAATTTGACCTTAAAATCATTTAGAAATAGATCAATAGATCAATTAGATCAATAGAATCACTAGATCATGTATTGGACAGGAGGGTAATGTTGGTACGCTTGATTTTACTGATTTTACTGCATTTTCAGGGTTTCGTTTTAACAACATGACAATTTTAGTAAACTAATGACCTTAATCAATAGTTATAGATCACATAGATCCAATGATCATGATGGGACAGGAGCCGGTAGGTAGCCTTATGGCCTCTGATCTTATCTCGTAACTTTACTTCGTGCTTTAGGGTATGTAAACATGACAATTTTCGCTCAACATAATTCTGACTTAATCACTAGACTCCACATCGACTCAATAGTCATAGATCAATAGATCAATGGATCACATGATGGAAGTATGCAGGTTGGGGCTTGATTTAGTGATCTTCTACAATGCTTAGCGCGCTCTCGTACACATACATGACAATTTAGTAAAAATTTGACTTAATTCTAATAGATTCAATAGATCTACCAAATCTCGGACAGGAGGGATCGTCGTCTCGGTGGCTTTCGCATTTCTTAGTTGATTTAACTGCTTTAACGGGTTATGTAAAAACGTAACATTTGTTACGTTATTAAACAAAAACACATATCTCTTCGAACCTCTTCTATCTTATTTATTTAATTCTATTTATTTTATTTTATTTAATTCTTTTTCTCTTGATGGTTTTCGAAACCCATTATTTTCCGAAATCTAACAGATCCTATACTCATACTCATACATACGTCCACATAACATTGTTTGTTATATTTCTCCTCTAGGACTGTTTATTAAGTCGGCACCGCAGTGGCTCTCAGCCCGGTTGCGGAGTCACACTCATCAATTCACATTCAAATATTCTAGCAACTCAACTCTGATCCTCTCACTCCAATATTCAGTCAATACGATCACTTTCGATTATTAAAGGGGGGTGGTCCCTTTCGGGGAGACCCATGGGGGTAACTTTGTATACACAGAGGTTACCTCCCAATCAACCACCCCCCCAAATATTAGATCGATACGATAATCTAACTTATATAGAATATATCGTGGTGCCCAGAGGTCGGTGTCGGGGCGGTGCGGACCGGTGCAGTGCCGTGCAGTGTGGACTCGGAGTCGCTGAAGCAGGCGCAGAAGGGTTTTAAAAAACAACTCAGAAGTCGATCCCCTTCGGGGATCACATTCTTTCGATGTAATAATAATAATAATAATAATGGGCAGTCCGTATGTGTATGTGTGGCGCGCGCTCGGATCTCGTCCACCTGAGTAATCTCGGTCGCGACGAGATTAGTCACACGTCTCCGAACCTAACTCTCGTTAGGCTTTAATTTCGGTCGCTCAGATCCCGCAAAAAAGAGTGTAAACCAAATATCGCTTGGCTCTAAGGGGGCAGCGCCCGCTTAGGGGTGACCTACGGTCACCAAACTCGCTGTGGGATCAGTTTATCACACTCTACTTCAGATTAATATTCCAAGTTTCGATACCGATAACCTCTATTCCTTCACTAACGACAAAGGGTGGTTCGCGCAGGTGGCACACAATACTATCTCACCTCAAAACTAAAGACATACTCAAAAATTAAAGTCAAGACTATACCATAAGTCCAAACAACTGGAATCTTCCTTTAGCACAAGAAGATGCTTTGCCCGACATCCATCCGCTGTGTACCAATTTAACTGCGCTGAGTCAGACTGTACGTCTATATTGGTTACACGCAGAATAGATTGTCGGACAGGGCATATTCACATCTTACAGTCCCAGCCTAAATCTTGAACATTGTCAATACGGAAATGGTCAATCACTCTATTAGTAATGATTATTAAACATTCAACATTATATCACGGATCTTGCTGAAGTCAGAAACTTAAAATTGCGGAGTCCTTCTACTCAAAATACGCAACCAGACATTAACATCATTTATGTATTTATCAGTCAGACTCAATATCATTGATTTACTTATTATCATATCAATATAAGACTCATTCGCTACAGAATAATCCTCTGAAAATGTCTCAAGTATAAGAGACGACAAAACGCGTCGGGAAACTCTATGTAAATATATCTTCCTCTCCAGTATATTATTTTCAAAAAGATTATTTTAAGGAAATTAAATTATGTACACAAATAATATATTAGTCAATACATATGTCCAATAACTTTAATTACTTATCTATTAATAATAATAATAATAATACATAATATATAATAATAATAATAATAATAAAAATAATGTTAATGGTTGTACACCCAAAAATAAATGTAATCAATAAAAATATAATAGTTCTCCATATTTTCAACTCGAGAGGAAGACAGAGTTTTCCGACTTTTTAACTCATGATAAATGAATATATATATATTAGTTATTTTATTATACTATTTTATTATATATTATATATATATATATATATATATATATATATATATATATATTATATATATATATATATATATATATATATATATATATTATATATATATCATACATATATATATATATATATATATATATATATATATATATATATATATATATATATATATTTATTATATATATAGCTATATATATATAAATTAAAAAAAAAAAAGTTATGGGTGTAACCCAAAAATAAAATTAATCAATTTTTTATTTATTTTTTATTGGTTTGATTGCAAAGCACCTAAAAACTACATAAAAATAAAATTAAGACTTTGCAGTCAAGTATATTTTTTAATTATTTTGAATTTCTTTTCAAGAAATCTTTTTTTTTTATAAGATCAATATAAATTTATTTTTTTATATAGGAATTTCAATCTTTTGGGTAACTATTTAATAGAGAAAAATAATTCCCTTCGTGAAAAGATTTTGCTTGACAAAAACCTGTACAAAAACATTTTTGAGATAGCGTATGTTGCATTTAATTAATTAAAAAGAAATTAAAATGTTAAACAAAAATAAACTAAATCATGAGTGAAATCTAAATACAAGGATCTAACCAACCTAATCTAACCTCAACTTCGTCTTATTCTTTCTCCGAATTATTTCACATATACATTTGATAAATTGTTTCTTCCCGTTGGAATGTGCGACCGAAAAGGAAGCTCGTTTTTTTCTCAGACAAAGTTGTAAATTTATTTAATGGATTCGATCGGGAATCGATCCATAGATACCTCATTTGTTTGATAGAAGTGAAGCTGTCAATTACTACTTATTGAGTAGCAGTTTAGTAATATAATAATTAGTAATATAAGTTTTACATAGTTTTAATGTTATTAACATTAAAAATATTTTCAAATAGTTTTCCATTCCTTATACTTTTATTATTGAATTAAATATTTTATTATTATATTTTTCTTATTCATGAAGAGACTAGAGATTAAACTTAATCATCTTGTCTATTAAACTATAATCTTATTAAATGAAAAAGGGATGATTTATAAGACTTCTGCGTTTTCGTTTTTTAATATAAATTAAGATCTATAATACTTATATATATATATTATTTATATACTCATATATATATATATATATATCTATATAAATATATATATATATATATATTATTATATATATCATATAATATATATATATAATATTATATAGTTATATATATGTATTGTATATTATATATATATTATAGGTATTATATACATATATTTACTTTTTTAATATATATATATAGATTTTATAGGTCAGCCAGAAGACAATCCATACCTCAAAAACTACAACAGCTACCAGGGAAAGGAATACATTGCTGGATGCTGGGTACCAATTTTATGCGGAAATGCAAAAAAAAAAAATACAAAAAAAAAAAGTTATATCTCAAAAACTACAATAAGCTACAGCGAAAAGGAGTACATTTTTGGAATACTTGTGCGAAATGTAGATGCAAGAGGTTGAAACCTTTAAAAATTATATAAAAAAATTATTTGTTAATATATTAAGTAATATGATTAGAGGGCCTATTTAAGACCTTTTATCCGTTACTATGATGAAAAATAACACTATGACTTTCATATAATTTTGCTTTCTTCTTTAACTAAAGAATAACCCAAGGGTATACCGCCACTATGGCAGGAGTCGGGTGTCCTCAGCTTCACGGGGAACTACGGGGGTAGGACTAATTCTCCCCTCGGGGAGGCAGTCTCGGACCCCCGCCTTATAGGTAATTTTGGGTGTCGCGGGGGTTCTCCACCCTACGAGGGATGGAAAACGTCCCCCCGTCGCTTTCCCGCGGCTTCCGAGCCCCCTACATTGCCGTGTTAATACCTTTACAAATAATTATTATATATATATGGTTATTATTTACGCCAAAAAAAAAAAAACATTATTGATGCTATAGCTCTATTCAAAGATATATGTTTACATTTTTTTCCGAACCAATTATGACAAATTGGTTGGTGGATTTGATTACACTGTAACAGCTTTTGAGTAGTAGCAATATGATTTTTTTTTCTTCTTTTTTTTTTTTTTTTTTACAGTTTTTTTGTTAAAATTTTGTCCAGTTTTTTCATCTATTTTTTCCTTTTCCGCGGTAGCTGTTGTAGTTTTTTTGAGATATGGATTGTTTCTCTCTTCTAAAGGCTGGCCATATATATATAATTTAATATATATATATCATATATATATATATATATATATATATATATATATATATATATGATAATAATATATATATATTATATATACTATATACTATATTCATAATATCATATATATACTACTATATATATTATATATTATATATTAAGAAATAACTTAACTTCTCTCCTTTAGATTACAGTAATTTTTCATTTTACTTATTATAAATTAAACTACATATAAAGTGTAATAAGAATTCGTATAGAATATTCTGTTTGAAGTAATAATTCAAAAACAAAAAAAATTGCAATATTCATGTTTTTAACTTTTGCGGAGGAATTTTTAGACATTTTACCCAATCAGGGATGCCATCGCTTGAGTTTTTTCTCAAGTTCTTGAGTTTTTGGCATTCATCTCTTGATGTCTTGAGTGTTTGCCCTACAAATTGCTAAAATCTTGAGTTTTTCAACATTCTAATATTAATATAACATATATATATATTATATATATATATAGTTATATACTATACTATAACTATATTCACTATATATATATATATATATATATATACTATATTGATATTATATATACATATATACTATTATATATATATGATATATATATATATATTATTATATATATATAATAAATATTTATAGTATATATATATATATATATATATATAATGTTGTTAGGTATTACACGACAAAATCGGGGGTCGAGCACGGGGAGCATAGATGGGCGGACGATTTCCATACCCCGTAGGGAGGGGCTGAGGAAGCCACGCGACAACCACAAAATACCAAAGAAAGCGGGGGTTTCCGGAGACCTCCCCGGAGGGGGGAAATAGTCCTACGCCTGTCGTTCCCCGGAAGGCCGAGAGGTACCCCGACTCCGCCATCTTTGCGGTTTAACCTTGGGTATTCCTTTCGTTAAAAAAAAAAAAATAATAAAAAAAATAAAACTGACGGAGTCGTAAAACGTAACAGGTCCTATATATATTTGAATCATCAAATCCCTATTTAGCAACCTAATTATGGTCCATAAAGATACCTCATCTGTACTATTTTTTCTGGAGCTTACACGAGTACCGCTTCGAAAGGTTCATAATAGACTTTCTCCTATATATATATATACTACTATATATATTATATATATATATATATATACGTAATATACGTATATATATAACTATATTATAATAATATATTATATATATACTAATAATTATTATATGGATCAGGTCTTTTATCACCGTCCATATCCAATCGCTATTGATTGCATGAAGCCGAACCCATTTGTCAAAAATCAAAATAAAACTATATTGAGTCAAAATAAATCTGTATTGAAATAAAAGATCTTTAGAGCACTTTAAAAGAATTATAAAATTTTTTTTTTTTAAATCTAGCTCACTTTAGACACATTAGATGTAAAATGTATATATTTGGTGATTCTCACGACGTCGAAAACACCCAATCTGACGTAGCACAATTAAGCGTCAAAAACAGCCACATTCTACCCGGGAATGAGGGAAACTTCCAGTCAGCTTGCTGACATGACTGTCGGTTTCCCGACGATGTTTGCCTATAAACTCTACATTTACGTATCCAAAAATGATGATTTTCAGAAATGGAAGGAGAAGAGAGAGAATGTGTTCTATTTCGGAGTTTAATACGTGAAAGAATTTAGGATAGGGTATATAGTAGGTGATAAATAGACAGAAAGATCAATTTTAGTTGTAGATTATTTTACACGAGAACTTACGTCATAGAGTTGAAAACTCGAAAATTCCAAATTAGAAAGACAAGAAGGGATTGCATCGTTGCATGCAACATATATGCAACATCCTCCCTTAGCTGAAAATTGAGTATAGTCATAAATAAATATTGGCATCTTTATTATGGTTGTTTTCTATAGAATACACACACACACACCACACACACCCACACACAGTACACACACACACAACACCCACACACACACCACACACACACACACATTCACATACACTATATATATATATTTATATAACATGGGCGGCCGCAGGGATGAAATCTAAGGGGGCCATAATTATAATAAAAGTGATTAGGACAAAAATTGCAATATATATTAAATATATATACCTATATATATATATATATTTATATATATATATATATATATACTATATATCTATATATATATATATAGTATATCTCACTATATATATATATTATATAAGTATTACTTACTCACTATATATTATATATATATAATATATATATATATATATTATGAGTCTTATAAGATCTATTTTGGCGTTTTTCTTTTGTTCTTCGTCGTTCCACCAACGAAACGGCGGCACTGTATTTACTATTTGAATCCAAATTTATATTTGATAATAACCGCTCTGATATTGAAGCTAACACTTGTCAGTCAGAAATTAAAATTTGGAAAGACTGCTGTAAGTCATATTAAGGAACCTTTTTAGTTATTTAATAACCAGTAAAAATGAACTATAAAAGTAGTTGCGAAAAATATTTGGATTTGGGTTGAGGCAAGCACTTAAATAACTAATTTATTGTTTTTTTATTTCACTTTGATTTTTTTTTTTTAGAAGAACCTTTCTCTTTTCATTTAAATAATTCTGTTATACACATAATCAAATTAGATTATGTTTTTTTCTCCAAAACTTTTTCTCTGCGAACACCTGTGCAAACATAATCCATTTAATCGAATTTCTTTCAGAATGGGTTTGCCCTTAGCCTTTAATGTGTTTTATATCTCTTCTTATATGTCGCTGTTATTTGTTTTTCCAGTTGCTGTTATTAATTGCCGTCTGGTTGGGAAGGTGAGCGTTAGATAAAAGATTTTAAATTGTTGTGAAGTTTTTAGCAACTGATGTGGTGGTTGGAGAGAAATGCGCAGTTGTTTTTATGGATCAGTTCACAAGTTCAGCTCCATATATCGTTGTACCATGTCGGTACTTTGATTTCGGCTCTTCTGATCTTTTGATGTTTCTTCCATATTGCGGATTGAACATGTATTCTTTGGTCTTTCATCTTTGCCAGTTCTCAATAAATGTATACTAGTTTGAAGTGTTAATTTTCCTGTTTAAATTCAGATTTGGTTAAAATTTTTAATTCTACGAGGGATTGTAAAATTACGTAGAAATGTTGGTATTCGTTGTCGTCCGAAAAATCTGATATGCAGAAACGAAATCAGTGAATCTAGGTATGGTAAAATAAAGAAACCCTGAAATAATCCTCCACAAGACTACATGAAAAGTTAGGTCTTTGCAATTTTGTTTGGACACTATTGTGGCATTGAGACATTTATAATAAAAAATTTTCTGTAAGTTCTTAACACTGGTAAAAAGTTCCTTGGAAACAGACGCGACATTTTTTCGTCTCTAAACATTGTTTTTTATTTTTTAACACTTTTATTTAAACGTGACTGTGAGCCTCTTCCAGATTGATAGTTTTAGTTTGAAAGAATGTTCGTATGTCAGGCTCAAGTTAGAGGAATACTTGGTCCATGATAACTAGCAAATAATGATTTATGAGTTCTTTTGATGACGAAGTTGATATTGTGTTTGTTCCTTCTTTCTCTCCTCTTGTTGTGTTTTGTTGTGTTTGGTTCCCGGTGTTCGTTTTATTTTTGTGTTTTTTTTTTCTTCTCTTCGGTGTTTTGTTCTCTCTTACTTTTCCTCTCTCATCTCTCCTCATTCGCTCGTGGCCTTGTTACTTCTCGAATCTGTTCGACAAAGTTTCCAAACTGATTTAGATGTGATGAATTTCTCAAAATACACAATTTTGATGGTACTTCATAATTGGGACCTTTGTTTCGCATCATTGGTAATATTCATTATCAGTTTCTACGCAATGGGCTTTTCACGAAAATATCTTATAACTTCTTTCACTGTGCCACAGTATTTCGAATTCGGGAACAAGATCAAGTCATTAACAACTAAATTAAAGCGATGAGAAGCACAGTCGGAAATTTGGCCTTGGGATACTTGATCTTCTTATTATTTTTCTGTACCCATTTTCTTTTCCAGCCATCCGGTTTGAGCATCATCAAATCCAAGTCCAATGACTTTATTCATATTTACTTGTAAGCGCTTCTCTGGTGTCAATAAAACGACTTCTCGCTATAATCTTCAGCTTTTAATTTCTCTTTTCAACGGAGTAAAATCTAAAAATTCTTCTCTAACTTTCAACTCCTTATCAACTAAACGAACGCCAATTGACAGCTGTTCCATATTCCACAGAAATGTCTGGCTGTTTATTCCGCTAAAAGTGAAAAGGTATTTACTATCTTCACTTTCCTCCACGAGATTTTTTTACAAATTAG